>JAADVT010000443.1:0-26040 GCA_023335895.1 Pythium rishiriense
CGCCGCTCCCGACCACGCCTACGCCGACGACGGTGGCCCCGACGACGACCCCGGAACCGTCGACAGCCGAGCCCACGACGGCCCCTGTGCCGACTACCACAACGCCTACCACGGACGTGCCCACGACGCCGCTCCCGACGACGACGGTGCCCTCGACCACGGATGTCCCATCGACGACCGTGCCGGCGACCACTGTGCCCTCGACGACTGTTCCGACCACGACGGTTCCCTCGACGACCGCCCCGACGACCACGACGCCATCCACGGACGGCTCGGACGACTCGGAGGACGATGAGCCGCCTGCCACGGTGTCCCCGCTGACGCCCTCGCCCACGCAGTCGCCCGCGACGTCCGCCCCAACCACGGCCGCGCCGGTCCCCACGACTACGGCCCCGTCGACCTCGACGCAGTGCGGAAAGAGCCTCGTCGGTGTGGACTTCTACGGCGACGACATCCAGCAGGTGTACTGGGTCTCGCAGACCGAGTGCTGCGACGCGTGTGCGGAAACCGACGGCTGCAAGGCCTACACATACGTCGCGCAGGACACGTGGGGCGGCGCGTCGTGCTACCTCAAGTCGGGCCGCGGCTCGCTGCGCCCCAACAGCGGAGCCATCTCGGCTGAGCTCGCGCCCAGCAGCAACAGCGACAACAGCAACGACGAGTCGCCCATCCAGGCGCTCCCGACGTCGGCCCCGGACGCGTCCCAGTGCCCGACCCAGCGTGAGAACCTCGACTTCCACGGCGCCGATCTCAAGGCCGTCGAGGCCGCGTCCTACGGCGAGTGCTGCGACGCGTGCGCCAAGCACAAGCACTGCAAGGCCTTTACGCTCGTGGGCCAGGTGTGCTACCTCAAGAAGAGCACGGGCAAGCCGCGCTTCAAGCACGGCGCCACCTCGGGCCTCGTGGCTGGTGCCCACAACCCGCAGGTCCAGATGTAAGGCCCAATCGCCTTCCCACCCCAACACTAGATGTCCGTCCGCGTGTCCCTTGACCCTTTTTGTCGCGCGTAGCGAAGAGATAGCTACAGCGCCTCCGTCCCACGTGTCACACCCCGTTTAATGTCTGTGCCGTACCATACACTACTTTTCGTGCCATGAGAAAATTCAAAATGGTTTGAACTCGGTCGTTTCTGTTGTAAGAAGTATCTTGAATCTCCACTTTCACACTCACACAACACACAAAAAGCGCACTACAGCGTTCGAGGGGCCATGTCAGTGGTTTTTTGCTTGGCGGGTTGCTCCGCCTGGTAGTACTGGTCAGTAGTATGTCTGCTTCACTGGGACTCGGCCTGCTTTTTCCACTTCTGACGGAGCTTGTTTGCGGCCTGGGCGAGGTCGGCGTGGCTCGCCTTGCGCAGCTTGCTGATGGTGACCCCAATCTTGGCGTCGATGATCTCCTGGGTCGACACAGACAGCTTGTCCAGCTCCTGGAGCACGCTCAGTTTGGTCGCATCCGACTCGCCCTCCGCCTCGAGCGTGTCGCGGAACTTTTCTAGCTCCCGGACTGTACAAGAAAGTAGAGAGACACATTGATCAGCCCCGTAGCCTCGTAGCAATTGAGTACACTCGACCTACGGTTCGTGGGCTGCTTCTCCTTCTCCACGAGTTGCAGCCACGCGGTGCGAAGGTCCTTCGCGGCAATGGACACCTTATCGTTGCTGTTGGACATCCAATCACACAAGTCACTTCATCAATGACCACATCATTCATAGACTCCGACGACACAGTTTGTATCGTACACATGGTGGCGAAGATTGGCAACGACGCGTGGGATGCCAGTACGCTTCAGGTGCTTGAACTCTAGTGGCATCTGTTCACAACAGCGTTCAGTTCACAGAGGTGAGATCTCGTTGTGTTCCATCCACTCAATGACGACTTGTGCCACGCACCTGTTGCAGCTCGCTTATACCTGCGAGCAGCTCCTCATGAGGCGTATCTTTGTTCTCAAGCTTGTCCTTGATCGAAAGGATCTCGGCCTCGTCCACGGGCTTGGGCGGCGGCGGTGGCGCCTCTTCTAATTGTTGCTCCTGTGCCTCCTGCTCCTGCTCCTCCACTTTGTCCTCTTTCTCCACCTTAACCGGGTCTTCTTCGGGCTGGGGGTCACTCTTCGTGGGTTCCGACGCACCATTGCTGGCCTCAGCGGGCTCGGGCGTCGGTTCCTCCTTCTTGACAGGCTCGCTTTCCTCCATCTTCACGTCTCCGTCCGCGTCGCTCTTCTCGGCGTCCTTGGTGCTGCTTTCACCATCGGCCGCAGTAGCCGTCGCGTCCACAGCGTCCTCTTCCTCCTCAATCACACGCGTGACCACGGCCTTGATCGTGTCGCGATGCTGCTTCAGGTCGCGCTTGAGCCGCTCTTCCAGCACTTTGCGCAACGTCTTGGTCGTCATCTCCTCGTACTGTTCGTTGCTGAGGATCCATCGGATCTCGCGCTCGAGGATCTCCTCAATGTTCTCGCTCCCACCAGCCGAAGCCTCGCTCTTGACATCCGCGGCCTTGTCCTTCTTCGCCTGCTTGGGCTTGGCATCGGCGTCGCCATCGTCGCCGCTCGAGCGCTGGCGCTTGACGGCCTTTTCCTTGGCGGGCTTGTCGTCGCTCTTCTTCTTGGTCGCCGGCTCCTTTTTCTCTTTGGTCGGGGTCTTTTTGTCCTTTTTCTCCTTGGAGGGCTTCTTCTCCTTGTCCTTCTTGTCCTTCTTGGGCTTTTTATCCTTCTCGGCCTTGTCTTTCTTCGCAGAGGCCTTCTTCTTGGGCTCCTTCTTGGCCGTCTTCTTGGCCTTCTTCTCACCGCCATCGTCGGCCTCGTCGTCCTCGTCGCCGTCCATCTCGGCGTCCTCGTCGTCGTCGCCGTCCTCGTGGTCCACGTCGCCGTCGTCGTCGCCGTCCTCGTCCTCCGCCTCCTCGGGCCGCTCCATCGGCGGCGGCGGCTCGAGCGTCGGGTCTAAATCCGACGGCACCATGTGCGGCGGCAGCCGCATGTCCTCGGGCTGTGACAGATAGTCCTCCACCTCCTGGATCGCAACGCTCAGCTCGTCGGCGATCGAGCCCTTCTTCATCAAGTGCTTGGGGTGGCCCTTGAGGTACTGGTCCTTCTCACTACACTCCCACGGCTTGAGGATGCCCTTGTTCAGCTTGACCAGCGAGCTGCGCGCCAACGAAACAAAACAAAATACAAAATTGTGTCAAGACCGAGGAGAACAAAAAAAAAAAAAACGAATGCAAAACACCACGGGGGACCGTACAAGTCGTGCGAGCCAAAGTAATACACGAGCGCATAGTCCCGGTGGAAATCCTTGGCCTTCTTGAGGATCTTCTTGTGGCCATCCCCTAACCAGACAAATAAAAAAAAAATGGTTAGACTCGCCACCATCACAACAGTTCGCCGGAGCGCACGCACCGAGCTGGTAGAGGTGCGCGCGCAGCTTGAACTGGTCGCAGATGTACACGGGCCACCAGGGGTACCCCTCAAGGATGTACCAGCCGACCGTGTTGGCATGCGCGGGCGTCGGTGGCGCCGCCATGCTCGCTCGATTGTTGGTTGTTTTTTTTTCCCGCTTCCGGTCAGTCTTCCAACCACGGATAGACCTGGAAGCGCAGACCCCAACAGCGGTCGGTCGGTCGGATCACGTTTGCCGGGCGGACGGGACGCCAGCGAAAAAGCGCGGGAGGTTTGGCGCCAGCGGAAATTTAGTCTTCATCGGTTCTTAACATCTCCACACAAGAACATAAAGATACTTTTTTGGACAGCCCTACAGTCCATACCGCGAGTCCGTGTTTTGTCCGTACAGGTGTCCATAACGTGCCCATAACCGAAACAAAACGAAATTTTGGGTAATTTACGAAGCTTACAGTTGATATCATATTAAGTACGAATAGCTCTCTTCGCCACGGATCGCGGACGTCAGCTCTTGCCGTTGGACGAGCGCCCTCATGTCGACGAAAACATACCGAAGGAAGCGAGTGGTCCAATTCGCGTCTGCGAAGCATGAAATGGCACGAAAATAGCGCCGTTTTTCAGATCTTTTGTCACATAAAAGGTGCAACTGAGTGGTTTGTAGTTTACATTTGGTAAGGGCACGTTATGGACACCATTATGGCCTCGTTGTGGACTCGTAGTATGGACTGTAGGGCCGTATTTTTTATCACATAGTGGAGGGATTTCAAACATGGCTACATGTGAGATATATGGCCAATCACCACGAGAAATCCCAGATTTCTCGTTGGATTGGCTGTAATCGTCTCCTTCACATCACTCCTTCACATCAATCCCATCTCCAGAATCCGATCGCTGTCAACTACGACTCTGGACGGACATGACACCCACCGTACTTGGCCCTAGAACTCGCACCGCCGCGCGGGTTGTCGTACCTAGACCGCGATTCCTGAGCGGAACGGATCGGGACCTTCCAGTCACGAATCTAAATTCTGTGCGGTCTGCAACGAACATGTCTACCTCTATGCGATCAACCGAAGCGTCACTGTGAGCTCGCCACTTTCGTGGAGACCAGAGGAGTGATACTGTCAAGAAAGGGTATTTATTCGATAGAGAGACAACAACGAGGCATAAGGGATCTAGTGTTTGGCCGATTTCTTGTTCTTCTTCTTCTGACTGGAAGACGTGGACTGTGTTGTCTGCTCCTTCTGCTTCTTGGCCTCGTCGATCTTGGCCTTCTTGGCCTCGAGCGCTTCGATCTTGTCCGACTTCTTGCCGAGACCATACTGCATGCGGTCGTACAGACGGCGCGCCTTCTTCGACATCATGTTGACGGCCATCTCGTGGAGCTCAGCATCCTCCTCCTGCTTCTTCTCCTTCTTCGACTTCTTCGAGCTCGACGCCGGTGCCTCCTCGGCAGCCTTGCGCTTGGATGACTTGGCCTTAGGCTCGTCGTCACTGTCCGCATCCATCTCCTCCTCGTCCTCCGAGGCATCCTCTTCCTCCTCGTCCGAATCGGCCTGGGCCTCGCGCTCGGCCTTGATGCCAGCCTGGTAGGCCTCCTCCTCGTCCTCTTCGTCGTCGTCCATCGGAACGTCGTCTTCCTCCTCGGCACCGACTTCGCGCAGCACCTGCGCCGCCGACTTGAGCTTGTCGAGTTGCTTGCGGTATTCGGGCGTGTAACCCTCGGCGGCGTCATCGACGAACGGCGAAAGGTGCGGTGGCAGCTCTGCACCGGGGACGTACCGCGCGATCGGCAGCAAGATGCCGTTGTTGACGCAGTCAAAGACCCACTGCGGCTGCACGTACTCGCGGTTAAAGTAGCGGTGTCCCTGCTGCGGGCGATCCATGAGGTGGTGCGTGACGCGGTCGCTGTTCTCCGGGTACGGCGAGCCCTCGCCCTCCCAGCCGATCTGCGCACCGTGCGAGCGCAGCACAAACTCGAGCGGCGCCGCGGGCACTTCGCGCGAGATGAAAAACGAGAGACCGCTAAACAGGCTCTTCTCGCTGGCCTCCTTGCGGAGCTCGTTGTGGATCTGCTGCGCGAGCTTGTTGGACGCGAACGCAGCCTCGAGCGGCTCGCTCATCTCGCCGTAACGGGTCTCCTCCTCGTCCTCGTCATCGGCACCCGTCGCAAGCGCGTCAACATTCAGCGTCTTGGCAAGCGTCTTGATGCGCTTCTCCGACTCCTTCTGCTGCTTGGTGACCACGGGCTTCTTCTCCTCCTCCGAGGTCGCGTCGTTCTCGGCATCGCTGTCCTTGTCGTCGTCCTTCTCGTTCAGACGCTCGAGCTCGAGCGTCGCGAGCTGCGCGCCAGCCTCGTCGAGCTGCAGGTTGATCTTGGGCGGGTACGCGATGCCGAGCTCCGTGTACAGCTGGTAGTTAACGAACTTGAGCAGCACCTGGTAGAACTCGAGGAACGTGAGCATGACGCGGAAGTCCACGCGCTCATCGGCCGTGGGCGTGAACTGGTGAGGCACGAGCCACGTGATGTTCTGGCCGTGGACGTTCGCCTGGTAGTAAATGCCCTTGATGCTCACAAACACCTTGGTCAGCGAGCCGCTCGCGACCACGTAGTTCTGCCACTCGCGCACAAGCTTGAGACAGTTCTCCGTGACCAACGCATCGACGCCCTTGCCCACGGGCATGGCCGCGAACAGGTGCGTGAGGCACAGCGCGTCGTCGAGGTCGCTGATCGCGTCCACAAAGCGAGGGTAGCGCTCCTTCACGATGTGGTCAAGCGAGTACTCCGGGCGGTTCTCGTGGATGCGCTTGGCCTCCTCGTAGTGCTTCTTGCCCATGGCCTTCTTGACCTTCTTCATGAAGGTCTTGAACTCGCGGAACTTGTCGAGCACGGGCTCGTGCGCGAGGTACATGACATCCTTGAGGTAGTAGTAGGTCTTGTCCTTGCCCTTGACCTTCTTCTTCGGGTCGCGTGGGTACACGCCCTTGAGGATACACAGCCGGCGGAAATCCTTGAGGGTGATCTGCAGCTTGCGCAGCGCCTGCGAGCGCGTGATGTAGTTGGCGGCCGAGCCGCGGAGGCCCTTCTTCTGCTCCTTGCCGAACTTGGCACGGCGGCGCGTGGAGCCCATGGCATCCGTGACCTTGGCCTTGATCGACTTGAGCTTCTTCTTTCCCTTGACGCGCTTGGTCGGCATGGTGTCCTACTTCTAGTTACGTATAGAGAGGGAGAGAGATGGAGACGCCGAGATCAGGAGCTTCTCGCGAATGTCCGAGGAGCTGTGAAGCGTTGCGAGTCAATGGTCCAGGTGCCCCACCAATCAATTCAAAGACACCATCGATTGGTTGAAATATTGAATCGATCTTCATATCATTGGCTGAAAAGGAAGAAGCCGTTTCCTGTGGAAGTTAATGGAGGTTAGGAATGGCGATGTGTGAGCTGTAAACGGTCATACATGTTTAACATCCGCTCACGCCCTCGTTGGAAGTGGTGGCCATTCAAGTTGATCCATTCCCCTCAAGGGCAACTTGCACACGGCCAACTTGAGAACATGGTCGCCAAGAAGCGGAAGCACGGCGCGGCCCACGCCAAGGCCAAGAAGAAGACCAAGAAGGCGCTGGCAGCAGCGAATGCGCGGAATGACGACGCGTCGGACGCCGAAACAAGTGCGCCCAACGACCCCGAATTGGCCTCAGGAGACGCCGACAAAGTCGACGAAGCTGAGCATGGCGAGGAGCAAGGCGACAGCCTCTTGTCGGCCGAGCTCCGCGAGGAGCTGGGGCTCAAAGACAGCGACATCATGGTCGTGGCGGGCCGCAAGAAAAAGCCAAAGAGCGAGCCGGCCATCTCCGAGGAGGAGCTCCAGGAGGTCGCCAAGATGAGCAAGTCCAAGCGCAAAAAGCTCGAGCAGCTCGCGGTGCGTTGTTGAGTGTTTTTGAAAAATGGGAAAAGGGATGGAAAACGGGACTAACACGGATCGATGCGTTTGTGGATCTCGGATTCGTAGGCGCGCAAGCTCAAGGAGGCGCGGCGCGAGGGGCTGTACAAGTCGCTCGAGGCCACGAGCATGTCGGCCAAACAACTCGAGCTGCTCCACACGACGTCCAAGTTGGGCCACAAAGAGACGCTCCGCGAACGACTCAAGCGGGCGATGAACCGGGAGAAGGCCGGATTGGACCTCACGGCCGAGCAAAAGCAGGAGCTGTACCAGGAGACGGCTGACGACGCCATGGAGGAGGAGCAGGACGACGACGAGGACGACCAGGAAGAGGAGGAGGAAAAGGAAGAGAAACCAGCGGCCAAGACGGCTCCAAAGCCCCAAGCGGTCAAGACAAAGAATGCGGCTGCCACAATCGCAGAGAAACCGGGGACTGCTGCCACGGTTGCTACGGCCCAGTCGTCGGCGGATACGACACAGAAGAAGAAGAAAAAGAATAAGCAAAAGGCCAAGGTCGCGACGTCCATTGTGCCCATGATGAGCGCGACTGCTGCCGCAGCGGAACAAGAAGGCGAGAAGAAAAAGAAGAACACTGACGAGGAGAAGGCGTCCAAGTCGGTTGCAGCTTCGTCGCCAACACCGGAACACGCCGCACCCCGGGAACCTGCTGCCGAAGAACCAGAAAGCGGAGCCGCCCCAGCGACGTCCCAGAACGCAGCGATGGCGAAACTGGAGGCCTTGCGCAAGAAGAACGAGGAGCGCCGTCGCCAACGTGAGCTGGAGAAGGCGAACGCAGGTACCAAGCCGGCGTCTGCGGCTATCGTCGAGGAGGAAGTTGCGCCTCAGGATGTATACGTACCCAAGCCCATTGTGCTCAAGACGACGGAGCAGATGCGCCAGATGAGCGAGAACGAGAAGCCGGTGATGAAGTACAAGACGACGCTCGTCAAGCTCAAGCGAAAGCCCGAGATCCAGCTTGCGCGAATGCAGTTGCCTGTGTGTAGCTCGGAGCAAGAGATCATGGAGGCCATCAGCGAGAACGATGTCGTGATTCTGTGTGGTGAGACTGGCAGTGGTAAGACGACGCAGGTGCCGCAGTTCCTGTATGAGGCCGGCTACGGCCACCCGCTGGACCCTCAGCATAGCGGTCGCATTGGTGTGACACAACCGCGACGAGTCGCTGCTGTATCGACCGCCAAGCGTGTAGCCGAAGAGTTGAACGTGGGCTTTGGCGCGGAAGGTCACGTCGGCTACCAGATCCGTTACGATGCCGAGCATGTCGGAGACAAGACGCGCATCAAGTTTATGACCGATGGTATTTTGCTGAAGGAAATCCAGCAAGACTTTTTGCTGCGCAATTACTCCATTTTGCTGTTGGATGAGGCCCACGAACGCAACGTGAACACAGATATTCTGATCGGATTGTTGTCCCGCATCGCGCCACTGCGAGCGCAAATGGCGAAAGAAGAACAAGATGCGTACAACATGCTGAATGACGAGGAGAAGAAGACTGCACAACGGCCAATCATGCCACTCAAGCTCGTGGTCATGTCAGCGACTTTGCGTGTCGAGGATTTCACGGAGAACAAGCGCCTCTTCCCCAAGCCGCCGCCTGTGTTGCGTGTCGAGGCGCGTCAGTACCCGGTGACCGTGCACTTCAACAAGCGCACAGAATTGGATGACTACGTGGACGAGGCCTACAAAAAGGTTGTTAAGATCCACAAGAAGCTACCTGAAGGAGGGATCCTCGTCTTCCTCACTGGCCAGCGTGAAATCTCGCAGCTTTGTCGCCAACTCAAGCGCGTTTACACGGAAGGCAAGAAGAAGGAACGCCGTGCGCCTCAGCATCGTGATGGCGACGCCGGTGCTGTGATCAGCAAGGAGCCCGCGCCAAGCCGCGCCGTGGCCAAGCCCACTGGTGACGACCGTATCTTGCGGGAACATGATGATATCGAAGAGGAAGCTGATCTTGAGGACGTACAGGTTTATGGTGCAGACGACGACGAAATAGCAAACTTCGATCTCAACAGCGACAAAGAGGACGATGAAGAAAAGGACTCGGATGAAGAAATGGAAGACGATGAAGAAGAGGAACTCGCTCTTCCCTTCATGCACGTCCTTCCGCTGTACTCTTTGTTGCCGAATGACGAACAGATGAAAGTCTTTGACACACCTCCTGAGAAGCATCGCCTCGTGGTGGTTGCGACCAATGTGGCTGAAACATCTTTGACGATTCCCGGTATCAAGTATGTCGTGGATGCCGGTCGTACGAAAGAGCGTGTCTTCGACCTGGCGAACGGTATCTCCACGTTTCAGGTGCAGTGGATTTCGAAGGCCAGCGCCGACCAGCGTGCCGGTCGAGCGGGTCGTACTGGCCCGGGGCACTGCTACCGCCTATACTCGTCTGCGGTGTATGACACGGACTTCGCCAAGTTCTCTCCTCCCGAGATTCTTTGCCAGCCGATCGAAGATCTCTCGCTGCAGATGAAAGCCATGGGCATTCACAACATCCTCCACTTTCCATTCCCGACGCCACCCGAGCAACAAGCGATCCGCAATGCGCTCACAACGCTTGCGCATCTTGGTGCGATTACCGAGGGCGAAGAAGAGGCAATCACGCCATTGGGTCGGGTGCTTGTCAAGTTTCCTGTGGCCGCGCGGTTTGCAAAGATGTTGCTGCTGGCCAAGCAGCTCGGCGTGCTCGAATACACGATCGCCGTTGTAGCTGGTCTCTCTGGCCACACACCGTTTATCTCAGCGCTGGACCGGCGCGAGAAGGACAAAGACGCGGAGGACGAGGATATGGACGAGGGTAAGAAGGAGGATACCTACGAAGATGAGATGGAGAAAGAATGGCGAGAAGCTGAAAAGCTGCGTCGCCATTCGCAGTGGGTCGACACCGATAGCGACGTGCTGAGCCTGCTCCGAGCTGCCGGTGCGTACGCCTACGCCGGTGCCAGCGCCGAGTTCTGCGCCGAAAACCATCTCCACGAGAAGACGATGCAGAACATGCTCAAGTTGCGTCAACAGCTCACACGGATCGTCAACTCGATGTACGCGGATGATGAGAACTTTACGCCCATCAGCCTGTCACCGCGTATGCCTCCGCCGGACGCAGCCACCCAGGTTCTCATTCGGCAAATCGTTGCCGCGGGTTTCTTGGACCAAGTCGCTCAGCGTGCACCGCCTGGAACGATTACCGACGGGTCCAAGATCGAGCGCAACTGCGCGTTCATCACTGCGAGCGGAGCGGTGAACGAGCCCGTGTACATCCATCCGCACTCGCACGTATTCACGCCTGACGCGTCCAAGCTGCCAGCGTTTGTTGTGTACCAGACGATCATGCGCACGTCACGCGCGTACATGAAGACGGTGACCGCTGTCGAACCCGAGTGGCTCGCTTCCATCGGCCGCGGCACGCCGCTCTGCAAGTACTCGCTGCCACTTGCCGAGCCGGCACCGAGCTACAACGCGGCAAACGATGAGATCGAGTGCTTTGTCAAGGTCCACTACGGCGTGCACAAGTGGACTCTACCCGTTGCCAAGGTGCCGTACCCCGAGGTCCCAGCCAACGGCAGCGACAGCGACGCGAGTAACAAGGCCAACGAGGCGCGTGGGTTCGACCCGGGCAACCGCGCCAAGTGGTTCGCCAAATTCTTGTTGGATGGCGTGGTTCTTGATGGGCTGCAGCCGTTTGCGCACTCGCTCAAAGAGCCCAGCTACATGCTCATCCGTAAAAAATTCGACAAGAAGATCCAGCTGCTCGTGACCAAGCTACAAAAGGCCGGCGTGAGCTCGCGTGGGGCACTCGTGGAGAAGTGGCGGACGGACCCGGCCTTCCTGCGAGCCGAGCTCGCAGTGTGGTACACCAATGACAAGCAAAAGCCATTCCTCAAGGCCTGGCCGCGTATAGTGCAAGACGCTTTGCTCGACGACGAGCAGGACAGCGACGACGAATGAAGATAGAACAAACACGCAGTGTATGAATGGATAATATCATCGGACGAACTAGTCTCGTACGCATGCTCGCAGCGCGACGCCTTTACCGTCTCAGGAGTCGTGGACCCGTCGGTCATTTTCACCGGGTTGATGCCGAATAGCTTGATCACATCCTGCCTTATTCATGGAGCTCCAGAAGTATCATCAACACCCCCTCACGTTTGTTGAGAGCCATTGGGATGCCACATCTCTCGAGGATGAGTAGCACGATCCGTCTCATCTCACGTGACCAAGCATTACGTGCGTTCCCCATGACCGCACCGAAGAGCGATCCCGATGAAAACGAATAATCAAACTCCCTTTGGACGCGGCATGAATCTCATGCGTTTGAGGACTGGGACATGAAACACACACGACGAACTCGAGTCGACTCAGTGGATGACGATCGGCTGCTTGAGCTTGGTGAGCACGTGCAATGTATCGCCGTGCTCGACGAGCACGTCACTGGAGCTCTTGGGACACGTAAACACGTACGGGAGCGCGTTGCCGCGCCGAGGGTCGTTGGGCCGCCGCAAGACCGCGACGACCAGGATTTCTTGCTGGACTGCCTTGGCGAAAATGGTCGCAAACGACTGGCCCTCGAGCTCGCGCGCGATGGTCGCCGACGCGAGCACGGGGTACGGGAGGTACTTGGCGTCGCCGTCCTTTTCGGTCGTCGAGGGGTCTCGCTTGGCCGGCGGGGTCGACGTCGACGGCACTTGCGGCATGAGCCCATGCGACGAGTGGTCAAAGTAGGCCATCATGGACGAGAGAAAGTTCTGCGGCGTCGAGTGCGTGTGGTGGTCGCTGTAGTAGTAGTCGCCCGAGATCGCGCGCACGAGGTCGATCACGTACGGGTTGAAGAACGACTGGCACAGCAGTGTGTCGAGAACGCCGTCGACAAACACTTCGCCAGCGGCATAGGACGGCGAGAACAGCGGCGACGGGCCCTTGGGGAACTCGGCCAGCATCTGCTGCTGTGCGACCGAGGTCGCGAGCATCGCCAGGCGGTGCTGGCTGTCGCGGCCGATCGTGTGGGACGACGCGTCCTTGTGGAGCCACGAGCTGAGCGACTTGATCGACGCCTCGCTACGCTCGAGCGGGTCGAGCTCGCCGTACTGCGTGGGCGCGACGTGCTGCGTGTGGCTCTTGTGGGCAAAATACGCGATGCTCTCGTGCCACTTGACCACCGAGCACGACAGCGTCGGGTTGGTCGCGTGGTGGACGTGGTAGTGACCGCCGGGCGTGCGCATCGAGGTCCCTTGCGAGCGCAGATGCTGCTGGTGGAGATCCTGCACTGTGCGTAGCGACAGCGTCGACATGATCACTTGGTAGTCCAGGAGATGCTCGTTGACTTCGTCGGCCGTCTCGTCGCGCAGCTCGTCGACGTGGTACTTCCAGTTGCCCGGGATCATGAGCACGGCCCGTGCTGCGTACGCGCGCACGTGGAGCAGGTCCTCGACGTTCTGGGACACGCCCTTCTCGACAAACACGTTCTCGGGCAGCGGCGACGACAGGTTCTGGAAATCCAACTCGGTCGGGAGCCGCTTGACCAGTAGGAGGATCTGCGGGCGCGCGCCATGGTGCTCGATATGGTAGAGATCATCGAGGTAGCACGCCAACTGATGGCCGTGTGCGAACGGCCCACAGATGATAATGTGGTCGTGGAGTTTCCGCAGCGCGTGGTGGGTCAGGCACCAGTCGGTGATGCTCCCACCCATGGAATGGTGATGCTGGAGAAACGGGGGCAACAACGGCGGGGTTGCCGACCGATGCAGCGTGCGAGGCTCGTGAGTTGCACTGACCTCCAAGCCAGGAAGCGTCGCCGGGTCCGCCTCGTTGGGGGACACGTCGCCGTCCTCAAATTCATCCTCTTGGTACACCGCAACGTCGACTTCGGTCATAGCGCTTTCATCGTCGCTGGGCAACTCGATCGACGGCGAGCGCTCGCGCACAAGCGACTGGCGATCGAGTACCGTGTCGGATGAAAAGACAAGCGTCGGCGGTGACGCCCACTGGTGGTGCTGCTTCTCCGTGGCCCGCTGGGATGGGCCCATGCGCCGTAAAGTAGCCTCGTATGTGTCGATGTCGAAAAGTGCGTTGACGGCATGTTGCGCTTCGGACGCACTCAACGCGATCACGAAAGCGAGATCACTAATTTGATAAAACCAGCGGTTAGAGGGTTTCGAGATCGACACGAGTTCAAGACACGGCGTACTTTTCACGGAGGACGTGGCCAAACGGACACATACTGATACGCTTCGAGCCGGCTTGGTCGGCAAATCGATCGTACACTGCTATCAACATGACGTGGAACCTAGCAGACACCGAGGGGAAAACATGTCAGCGACCTCACCAGGCACTCCAGACGAGGTGTCCCGACACGCACTGGTTGTATAGCTTGAGCACCGCGCGTTCATACTTCATGCCGTCAAAATATTGAGGAAGAATGACCGGGTAGAGCTGGTGCTGGAGACCATACGAGTACTCGGCGATCCACGGCACGTTGGACGACAGCGCCCTGCCGACATGTTCTTCCTTGAGTGAGCACACGAGGTTGAGCACGAGCGCCGTCGCGCCCGGACACACGATGCTCTTGGCGAGGATCGCGGTGCGTAACCGCGGCGTGTTGAGCGCGACCTCGACGCCAGTGATCGTGCGCAGCCCCCGTGTGCGCTGCGGCGAGAGAACCTGTAAAAAGCACCGGATCGAGCCGCCGTTGCGGCGCTTGGCCATCGTCGCCTGGTTGCGGAACTTGAACTTGTCCACGGCCAGCGCCTGGAGGATGGTGAGCGCGTCAGCGGCCTCGGCGTGTTTGACATTCTTCTTGTCGGCGAGAATGAACACGGCGCCAGCCGACTCGACGTGGACCCGGCGCGCGTCCTTGTCGTTGAGCAGCGATCCTTTGAGGTACGTCACGCGGCGCCGGTACTTGACGTTGCGCAGCACGGAGAGCAAGCGCTCGGAGGGGATCTGGTCCGACAGGATGACCACGTCCATGTTGACCTTTCCCTGGCGCGGGCGGTAGAACTCGGAGAGGAAGCTCGAGACTGATTCGTGGCTGATACAGCCCGTGACGACGACGTGGCCGCCGCTCGAGACACCGCCTTTGCGCACCGAGTAGCTGTGCATGTAGCCGTGCTGGAGCCGCGAGAGCTCCACGAGCCGCTGTACTTGGCGCGGGATGACTGTGATGACCACGCAGATAATAAAGACCACAAACAATTGAGCTATATCGACAGTTCAAGCGAGCGTTAGCGACAAAGGGCTTCCAGGCTCGAAGGTAAACCAGCACGTACAGGCCGTCGTGCGCGGGGAGATGTCGCCGTAGCCCACGGTGGAGATGGTGACAAACACGAAATACACACACTGGTGGAACTGGAGCGGGCTCTGGCCTTGGTCTTTGTAGTAGTCCTCGTCGAGGATCTGGATCACCCCGGCGGCCACGAAAATGACGGTGAAGAGCATGAACACGAGCACGCCGAGCTCGTAATCAAACCCGCGGTACGACTGCACGATGCGGTACAGCCGCAGGACCGCGAGCATGCGAAACACGCGAACGATCCGCAGGATCGGAAGAAACGAGACGTTGAGGGACTGCAGGAAGAGCTGCTACATCGACACAGATAAACACCTGCGCGACCAGACCCAACGACACAGAAAGTGATACGCACTGTGATGAGCGTCGGGAGGACCGTGATGAGGTCGATGATGCCGATGGGGCTCACGACAAACTTGAGTTTCTCGTCGGCCGCGTACAGGTGGAGCACGTAGTCCACCGTGAACACGGCCGTGCAGAGCAGCTCGAACGTGTCGTACGTCGCCGTCGAGTCGACGTCCTGGTGCTCGTACGACTACATGAGCACAAAGACGGCGTAGTGGGTTATGCCTATGGACACGCGGCCACGAATAACAATCGCACCCGACCTGCACGACCGAGATGATCACGAGCACGACGCTGAGCACGACGTTGATGGTCTCCAACGCGATGCCAATGGGCCTAGACCAGCATGTGTCAGTACGGATTTTTTTCTTGGTGAGTTCGTCCCCGAGTCGCACGTGACCTCACCCGTCGAGGAAGCTCTGCGTGCGCTCTTTGAGCGTGACGACGTGGACGTGGCCGATGCGACGGCGCTGTGGCGGCTGGGACCGGAGCTGCTGCTGCCGACGGAACGTCGTGCGTTGGCTACGGCGTGAGGCCGACGCGGCCCGAGGCGTCGGCGCCACGTGCATGTACGCGGCCGTGGTGTCCGCCGGCCCCAGGAACGCGCCGTCCAGAGCCGAGTCCATGGGCAGTGACTCGTAGTGCGCAGGCGTCGCCATGGCGCGTGCCGCCGATGGGTCGATGAGTCTAAAAGTGAGTGATGAGGAGGAGGGAGGAGGGAGGAGGGAGGGGAGCGACACACGGAGAAGCTTCCGCGCCGAGGTGGCGGCGGCGACGCATCCCCCCCCCCGTTGGCGATGATTCGCACGCCTCCTGGGCACCTGCATCGTTGACCCCCAGGGCTCGGTTTCATCGAAGTGCAGCCGTGGTGACCCAAATGAAGATGGTGAGAGGACCCAATATCAGAAAACGATCCAGCATGGCCATCAGACGAGCCACACGATTAGCCCAAAAAGCCCGATTATCGGGTTCCTGTGCACCCAAAATAAAAGTTGAAGCAGCAGGCGGCTTTTTTTGTTCGATCTGGGTTCAAAACCAGCGAATCAATGGAAATCGCGAAAAAATCTGACGCCAAACACGGTGAGGGGAAGTGGTTCCTGTCAACTCAAGGCTCGTCGTGCCGTCCGTGCTCAGCGAGGCCCGGCACAAATCTGCAGTCGAGACTCGCGTCGGTTCCCGGCCTCAAATGGCCGCACGATGGCAGCCCCCGCGCCATGGTGGCATGGCGAGGCCGTACAAAGGAACGAGTCGTGTTCACTCTGCCATTGATGAGCGCGCCTGCCGGGTTCCCTCGCCAAAGACTCATCTCCCCACCAGTGGTGTTCTCGTGTGCTACTGTAGGCAGTTTCGATTATTTTGGATTTGGCTCCGTCTTTTCGTGGTTTCTTCTCCTTTTTTCTCTCTTTGGCAGAGAGAGAGAGAGAGAGAGCACGAACGACAAACAGGTCATGGTGGACAAACACATTCGCTTGTTCTCGCCTGTCTGACGGGTGTGGGGCGCCGCATGACGACCATGAAGGGACATGGAGGGCCTTTGATGTGGGTGTGTTTTGTGTGTTTGTTGGTCTCTCTTTGTCGGAGGAGGGGAATTAATGCGTTCTGTTCACGTTGGGAAAGGAACAGAGCGCGTTGGGTGAGGGAAACCAGAACCGGGGAAGGTTTCTGTCGACTCCAGAGGTCGTTCGGCTCAGTTGTGAGCCACGGGAGCATCCATCTCTCAACGCTCTCTCATATCTTATGTACCCAGCCAACTTTTCTCCTCTCAATTTATACTTTGTGCACGGCGTGCAGCTCCTCACACATGCACGATACGAGAAGCACATGCGAGCTCCTTCTTGCCTCTGTAAAACTCCATGATGGACGCACGACACTTGGATTCTCTCTAGGTGCTATTCGAGTGTAAAGCCAGACAAAAAATTAATAAACGCCGCTTGTGGCCGTGGAATCGCCTCTACATAACCACGAAGAGACCAACGCGACCGAAATGGATGTCAACGCGGGCGGAGCGACGTGCGCGCCAACGCGAGCAGTGGCACGCGTACCTTCTTGGCCTTCACGACGGTCTCGAGCGTGCGAACCCCGGTCCCACGATCGTGTCGCTGGATGGCCGGCGCGCAAAGTCGTCGCCTTGATGGCGCAGCAATGGGAACAGATCACTGGAGACCTCAAGAACATCAAGCTCTTGATGCACGAGGTGGAAGAGGCGTCAACTGTCGGTCGTCCGTCAACGGTGCAGGTGACGTGCCAGTGGACGCTCACAGGCGTGAGTCACAGCACGCTCACGACGCACGACGACAGTGCATTTCGTCGATGCCTGCATCAAGACGGTCAAGCTGGCGGTAACTGAAATCGAATTTTCGAGTATTGGATCCCATGTTGATGATGGCGAGAGCGATAACAGCAACGAAGATTATTTACACATCCACATCGTGTCATGCGATGAAGACACGGAGACAGTTCGACGATGTAGCATAGAACGACGCGCTTCGGTCGCTATTGGCCGCGCGGATTATTTGGACACGTCTCTTCTAGTAAATGCAACTTCCAGCCTTTTTTTCCTGGAGATACATCCTCATGGCACAACGGGCATCGATTCGCTTTCTTGGGGTTTGGACGCGGCGGGCAGTCGTTGAGACCAACATGCTTGTCGAAGAACTTGACAGTAATCGCTTCGCCGCAACGAGGGCACTCTTTGTGGTTCTTCTTGAGCTCACATTCGATAAGCAGATGCTCGTTGAGTCCCGAAATCTCAATCACTTGACCACACATCTTGCATGGTGTGAGCATGCGGCATTCAGCCCAGAAATGTTGATCGAGTCGGTCCGAGTCGAAATTCTCGTCAACGATGCCGCAGAATGGACACGTGTACTCGTCCACTGACTCGTTATCGTCATCACCATCAAAGCCGTCATCTGGTTGAGACGGTTGCCCGCGAGGTTGGGAGCGATTGTCCACACCTTGACGATGGACTGGAGCTGGCGGCGCCCCACGCGAGTTGTCCTTAGATGGCGCCGCTTTACTGCGTGAGTTAGCCACTTTCGCTGTCTCAGCTTCTTCGAATGCTGTCTGATACTCCTCGAGTTGCTTCGGTCGTAGAGACTTAAGATAGCCTTCAACGTCTGGACCAACAAGCTGAGAAGGCGGAATGTTAGTACTTCTGTAACGACAGTAGCCAGCTAGCAGACGTACCAAGAACAGGGAAACAGTGATGTCTTTCGCGACTTCACGAACTTCTTTGGCTTGGTGACCAAAGCTATTGGTGTCTTCGAGGAAAGACATGATACCCTCCAAAGAATGGTCCGTCCCGTCCATCAGTTCGAATTTATCCACAAGGTCCTTCATTGTCAGCAGTCGCCCGTGGAGAAACTTGATACCGAGGGGCTTTTTGACCCGCTTTGTGAGTTGAGACATCACAGATGCCACACCCACATTTTTCGCGGAAGCCAGTCGCAACAAGATAGCCGAGGCCTCGTCACGAACTTTTGCTTGCGGCTCACCAAGCTTCGCTACGAGCTGGGTCATTGTGTTCGCCAACTGCACATGAAAAGAGCCGCGTTAGATTGTGTACCTTCACAATTCAGACATCTCAATACTCACAATGCCACACATTTCATCCCTTCGGATCTTGGCACCGACTGCCAGCATACGCTCGAGCAAGCGAAACGCGGACAATGAAACCTGCGCTATGCGATCACCAGCTCCACTTTGGACAAGTACTGAACAAACTCGCACCACATAGAGTGGATCTTGTGGGTACTTGTCCAACTCCATCGTGACTTTTCGAATCGCCGCATCTCGATGGTTCCAAAGATTGCTATAAAAGCATTTGACGAGAAACAGGCCGATAACACTGATGAGCTCCTCGTTCTCTTTCTCGAGGGCCGGCGGAAGGTCTTCCGGCTCTGGTAAGTTCTCGGCATCAGGCATACCGCGAAAGTTTCCATTTGCGTCTCCAGACCCTCGTGCAGGATTATCTGTATCCTCGTCATCTTCGTATACTTCAGTAGCTCTCTTTGAGGGCTGTTGACGTCGACTATTGGACTGTGCTGGGCTGTCCTCATTGAAACTTGCATCGTTATTTTTCTTCGACATCGCGCGCTCATCATTCGGGTACATGTCGCGAGGCGAGAAGCTTGATGAGCCGCCGCCCCCAACAGGCGAGTTACTCACACCTTTCGTCCCCATGATCGCAGCGGCACCCGCGCGAGGTAGAACCTGGCTTCTTGAGGTGGAACGGGCACCTCCCGAGCTTGCACTATTTGGATAAGTCGGTGAAGGCGACGAACTTGATGGCATGATGGGTTGTGTGTCACCGCTGTTGGCAGATGCTTCTAACATGGCAATTTCGTCTTTGATGCGCTTTGCCAGATCGTAATCTTCGTTCGCGACAGCCTCCCTCTTTTGCGCTTCGAGCTTTGCCAGTTGAAGGCCGATGCTTTTGAGGTGCTCCTCCAGTTTCTTCAGCCGCTTCGCCTGGTCGTAGTCCTCAGCGGCAACGGCCTTGTCCTTGGCGATTTGGATCTCCCGTATCCGTTCGGCGGTCTTGGCGTCGAATCTCAGATCAAACGCCAAGTCATCCATCGCATTCGGGATGGGCTTGGCGATCGATCGATGGCCACCGGTGAGCGGTTCACCCGTCGATTGGTTAGGCAGTTCGCCGCCCACGACTGGCGACCCTTCGAGCGGCTCGCCGCACAGGTTCACGGCCATGATGCCCACTTGGCTGTAAATGTTGCGTTCATTGACGTAGCACTGGTGGAGCACGAGCTTGACAAACGTCGCCTCGTTGTCAATATGGACGGTTTTCAGCTCGCGCGCCATGTAGTTGCTCTCGACATTCGACTTGAGCGTGAGGTACCTGTCCGCGCACACACACACACACACCCACACACACACACATACACACACCAAATGGGTCAACTCACACAACCGCCACAAAAGACCACTTTGCCGTCCCCAAGTGGGCGTACCCGAGGCGCTGGTACGTCGCGTCCTGGAGGCTCGGCGCCTTGGCGAGAAACAGCTCGATCTTGGTCGCGATGTGCGTCTGGTGCGACAGCAGCTGCACCTGCGTGACGCGGCAGAGCCCGTCCGCGAGCCGCAGCACCAGCTCCTGCGGGTACTCACCATTCCTGCAATCGCCACGACCGAATGTGAGCGCCTCGGGCGTGGAAGCAGCGGTGGGGTCTGTGACTCACTCACTTGGGGGTCATGAAGCCTTTGCTGCTGCTCGCGTGCTCGTTGAGCTCACGCGCCGGAAACGCCGGGTCCTCACCCGAACACGCGACCACCGAGAACCGCAGCTTGCTCATCGTGCCGCTTCCCCGCGATGTCCGGGAATCCCGACGGCCGCGCCGCTTGATCTTCTCGGATCATGGCGAGGCCCTCGAAACGGCAATCCTTCGTTTGGTGGCTTCAATTCAAAGCACTTCAATTCAAACCACTGAATTGAATTGCGGCCGATGTGCAATTCATTTTTTCAATCGGTCTTGGAACATGGTGTACAGGAGTTGTGTATTACCACAACAAGGTATACTTTTTCTACGCGGGGAACAACCCGAGAGGGGGCATAACAGCCCCCTCCGCCACGAAGCCCCCCACCACCATGGCGCTGGTCAAGAAGAAGACCCGCGTGGTTGCCGGCAGCGACGAGAGCGACGGCGGCAACTCCTCGGACGGCGGCTCGGCGTCCTCGCGCTCGGGTTCCGGCTCCGGGTCCGGCTCGGACTCGGGTTCCGGATCGGGCTCGGGCTCTGGCAGCGGCTCCGACTCGGGCTCGGGCTCAGGTTCGGGCAGTGGCTCTGGCAGCGGCTCCGACTCGGGCTCCGGATCGGGCTCGGGCTCCGGCTCCGGATCAGGGTCGGAATCGGGGTCGGGATCGGGCTCCGGTTCGGACCGCTCGAACGCGTCGGTGAAGCGCCGCACCAAGACCAAGCCGACGGCGCGTGGGGGCAGAGACAAGAAGACCGCCGCGAGCGCCAAGCCCGCGCGCGCCAAGACGCCGGCCAAGGGCAAAAAGGCCGCGGCCAAGAGCCCGCGCAAGAAGCCCGACGCCGCGACGCTCGAAAAGGTCAAGAGCGAGAAGGACGCCGAGGCCGACGACGAAGACGACGGCGGCGCGGCCAAGCGCGGCAAGAAGCGCGCCACGCAGCGCATCAAAGTCGAGGACGAGGACGACGACGACGACGACGACAACGACGACCTCAAGGGGCTCACCGAGGTCGAGAAGGAGCAGCGGCTCTTGTGCGTGGTCGTCTGGGTGTTGCGATCGGGATTCCGAATATACAGTGGACTGACGTCTTGTTTCGTTGTGTGTGGACAGGGAAAAGTACGAGGCCGAGGAACAAAAAAACAAAGAGAAAGAGCTCAAGAAAAAACTCGCGGCGTCGCAGGGTGTCAAGAACGACGCCGAAGATGGCGAGGAAGAAGAGGAGGAAGAAGAGTTCTTGCCGCGCCGCGGAGGCCGCAGCCTCGCGAGCGATCGCCGCAAGGAAGCGCTCGCAAACCTCAAGAGCAACAAATCCAAAGTGGGTGGTGACAAGGCTCGTTCGATGCTGAATGACCGCTTGGGCGACAACGACAGTGATGAGATCGAAGGTGGTCGCCACGAGCTGGCCGAGCGCCGCCGCAAGCGCCAAGATCTCCAGCGCCGCTCGGGGCGCCGCAGCGACAGCGGCAGCGACGAGTCGTTCAGCGGAAGCGCTAGCGACGATAGTGGGCGTCGCAAGAAGAGCAAGCTCCATAAGGATGATGACGCCCCCGGCGGCGAGAAGCAAATCAAGTCGGCGTTGCTGATGTCCCTTGAAGGCCCGAAGCTCGATGAGGAGCCTGAAATGAAGCCCGAAGAGATGGTGCCGGTGACGTGGCACCAAGCGAACCACTACTTGCTGAAGAAGCGCACGTTCTTCGAAAAACACTTCTTCGAGCCATTCTTTGACAAGCTCGTCAAGGGCGTGTATGTCAAGATCCCGATCGCGCCGCACGAGGGCAAAATGGTGTACCGATTCTGCGAGGTCGTGGGCGTGACGAAACTCCAGCGACCGTACCCATTCTGTGGCGAGCAGACCACCAAGGGCCTCGTCTGCGCGTTCGGCAAGAGCCGCTTGGAGTGGAAGATCTCGGGTATCTCGAGCCATTCATTGTCGGAGAAGGAGTTCCTCGTATGGCGTGCAACGCTCAACAAGGAGCGACTTAAGCTACCCATGTACGCTGAGGCCAAGCGGCTTGTGGCGGAGAAGAAAAAGATGATTTCAAAGCATCGCTACACGGACGAAGAAGTGACTGAGATGGTGCAGCGCAAGCGCGAAGTGGGCAACACGTCGGTGTCGTTGGCCGTGCAGCGTGTGCGTCTGGAGCGCGACATCCGTGCCGCGCAGGACATGAAGAATTTTGAGAAGGCTGTGAAGCTCGAAGAGCGACTCCAGAGGCTTCAAGATGAGCACGAACGGCAGCTTGCCAACAAGAGTGAGGATGTCAAACGTATCAACGAGATCAACAAGCGTAACCGCGAAGTCAACATGAAAAATGACTTGCAGGCGCAGGAGCTCAACGACGCTGTGCGCGACAAGATGTCCCACGCCGAGAAGTTGCAATTTATCCGAGCGAATGCCAAAAAGATGTACCTGTCGCGCGACAAGGTTGAGAAGAACCTCGCGGACGGACTGCTCATCAAGCTCGAGGACGGCCGCATCTTCACAGCCAACAAGCTCCACGAAATCGAGGCGCTGCCCGACGATCTCGTGCGCAACAAGGGCGTGAACGCTGGTAAAGACATGGAGAACGGCGGCGTGGAGATCGATATCGAGAAGCTTCTAGCAAAGGACCGTGAGCGCCGCGAAAAAGAGGCAAAAAAGCTGGAGGCGTCTGCCTCCGAGCGGGACACCAAGGTCGAGTTTGTCGGCGCGAATGGCAGTGCGCCGACGAGCGCCACGGAGATCGCAAACACGACTGTGCGCATCCAGGATGACGACGGCACATGGATGACGCTCCGTGCCGCGAGCGAGATTGTCAAGGAGAAGCAAAGCAAACCCCAGGTGCCGCAGGAGGCCAAGGCCAGCCGCCGCGGCATCTCGGTCAAAGACTATTTCGACCGCGTCAAGAAACGCCGCGTGGGCGAGTGAGACCGGGCGGACGCGGGTGATGGATGGACAAGTGGGTGGGGTTTGCACTTCACGCACCGGCCCACAATGGAGTGCTCCGTGATGCACACACACACACACACACACACACACACACACACGTCGAGAAACCATACAAACAGACCACCTAAAGCAGGATCACCATACATGATCACTCCTACTCCACGTTAGACAAGTCCCGGCGGCTCAAGTACCCGATTTATAGCCAATCAGACCACCTGTAACCGTATTTCATCCAATCAAATGTCATATTTGGGGTCCATCCCTCCCTCTCGCCCATCAAACAAAGCATGGACGCGTCGTGGCGCCGGCGGCTCTCCTCGTCCTCGCGTTCGCGCCACGCGTCGGCGGTGCGCACGGGCCCACCGTCGGCGCGGGCCCGCTGGGTGTCGCTTGTCGTGTTGCTCAGCGTGCTGGCCGTGGGCGTGAACGTGGCGTTTTTCCGGAGCGTCTCGTCGTCGTCGTCGTCGTCGCTGCGTCCGTCGGCCGTGGCCACGGCGTCGCTCGAGCAGGACGCGCGCTTCGCGCAGAGCCTCTGGCGCGTCGCGCGCGACTGCCCGACGCCGCGGGGCATCGTGCTGCCGCTCTTTGACGGCATCGCGACGCTCGGCGTCTCGCTGATCCTCGAGCTCCGCGACATGGGCGTGGACCTGCCGATCGAGATCCCGCACTGCGGCGACCTCAGCGCGGCGTTTTACGAGCAGCTCGTCCAGCAGGACCGCCGCGTGCGCGTGTACGACGTGTGTGTACAGGCCGCGACCAAAGTGGACGAGAGCACGGGCCAGCCGCTCTTTTGTGCCGACCTCGCCGAGTGCCACCAAAAGTTTCGGTCGTTTGACATCAAAGTGCTCGCCGTGGTGCTCTCGCGGTTCCAAGAACTCATGCTGCTGGACGCCGACACGCTTTTCTTCCAGAACCCCATGGTACTCTGGGACACGCCCAAGTACACGGCCACCGGCACGCTGTTCTTCCACGACCGCATCAGCTACGAGCGGAGCTACCTCGCCAAGCGGGTCGTCGACGGCCGCGAGCGCGTCGCGGCGATCCACCAGTTCCTCACGACCTTCGAGGTGGCGCCGTACAAGAGCCTCGCGACGATCCCACGCCCGACGAGCGTGCTCGCAAAGCTCTCGCCATTCCAGTTCTCGTTCGCGCCGAGCGAGTTCCTGCTCAAGAGCCACGTGTGGGCCCTCCGCGCTGGCCACCAAATGGACTCGTCGCTCGTGCTCTGGGACAAGCACCGCCAGCCCCGCGCGACCGCGATTCTCGCATCATTCGTCACACGCAACGGCCGTGCGGCGCCACCATCATACGGTGACAAGGAGTTTTATTTCCTCGCAGCTGAGCTCGCCGAGACAACGTACTCGTTCTCGGACCACGCGGTCGGCACGATCGGTGTCGACGTGCTACAGGACCTTGGTGACGACAAGTCGGTGCTCTGTGGCGACGCCCTTCACTACTTCCCAGAGCCCGTGACGCCTGGGCTCGAACCGCGCCCGCTGTATATCAACAGCGACACCATCCTCGAGTGGGGAGCCGAGTCGCCTCAGCTCTATCGTACCAAGGCACGCCCGGCATGGTATTACCCGGGCTCGTTCACCGAACGAGGACTCTCACAGCTGTGTCCTTTCAACGTCTCACTTGTTCCACTCATGGATGTCGAAGCCACGCTACTGTCGCGGCGACACAAGCTCCACCAGACGGCTGAGAACTGGGCCGAGGCGAGCGGCTACAAGAAACCACCACCGAAGGGCTTCTGGCGATCCTTCTTTTGGTAAAATAGACTTTTCCACAATTCAATGTGCATTTCTAGCTTTTGTGTATATCTGTATGGGTGTATGTGTGTCTATGTGTGTGCACGCGCGCGCGGTTTCTACGGCTTGGTCGGGAGTGGTGCCGAGGCACTAGTGGTCGCGGGCGGCTCTGTCGGTGGCTCCGTCGGTGGCTTCCAGCTGAGTGCCGTCTCGTGGAACTTTTGGCGACGCTCAATGAGCTGCATCTCGCGCGGCGTCACCTTCTCAACCGTGATATCGAACGGACACTCCTGTGCGAGATGGCGATCTTCGATCTTGCCCGGGAACAAAGATGCTAGGCGTCCGCGCGACCGATAAAGATTGTCGGTCTGCTTGTACTCCAGGATGCGATCGCTGTTGATGTATAGTGTCGGCTGGTCACTCGCGCCAGTATCGTCAGGCATATAGTGGAGCGCGTCACCACAAAGTACGGACTTTCCTGGTGTGTCTGGGCTACGCACGTCGCCTCCGAACGCTCCAGTGCCAAAATCTGAGAACGCATAGTCCGTCTCCGCCAGCTCGCACGCGATGAAGTAAAACTCCTTGTCGCCGTACGACGGGGGACGGCCGATACCGCCGCGCGCGATGAACGAGCCGAGAATCGCCGTCGCGCGCTGCTGTTTTTTCTTGTTCCACAACATCAGCGACGAGTCCGCCTGGTGGCCGGCACGCCGGTTCCACGAGTGGCTCTTTAAAAGCCACTCACTGGGAGAGAATGGCAGCGCCACCGGCGCTTGCGTGCCGACCCACGGGCCCAACGGCGACATGGCACGTGGGCGCGGCACGATCCAAAAGCCCTGGAACGGTACGGGATCAAAGTTACTGAGGTACTCTTGCAAGTGTGAGATGGTCTTGTTGTTGGTACGCTGGCGTGGCATCGCGAGGAACTCGTGGTCACAGCTCATGCGGTCGTGGAAGAACAGCGTACCAGTCTGCTCGTACTTCTTACTCTGCCACGCACGCATAGGCGATTGGAAGAACAGCGTGTCGGCATCGAGCATCATGATCTCGTCAAACCGCGACAGTAGCAGCGCGATGATCTTGATGTCAAAGCCACGGAACCGGCCGTGGCAGTTGCTGAGGCTCGAGCAAAACAGCTTTCTGTCCGGCTGGCGCTCGAGCGAGTAGCTCGAGGCCTC
>JAADVT010000444.1:0-26018 GCA_023335895.1 Pythium rishiriense
ATCCCGTCGGCAAAACCAGAGTGTCCCAAGCCATACCGCTCGGAAAACAGTGGTGAGAATGGCCGTGTGAACGCGGACAAACCGGACTTTTGCTGTTTTTAGGGCCTTTTCCACGGCCGGTGATTGGATGAATAATTTTTTGAGTCTCCAATTTGAGGCCCGAGAGCGCTAAATTCCATCTGAAACCCTAACCATAGTCTTATCAGAGGCTGCTAAACCCGAAAAAAAAAGCTCGCTTTGGACAAACTCTCCGAAAAGCACAATATGTCGGAATCGGTCGGAACGAGTGGACAAGTAATTCTCCCACACTGCCATTGGCTGTTATTAAATCACTCCCCTTTCGATTGGCTATAAATATCAATACGGAGTTTTGATAGGCTATTTCACTGCATAGTGTGCTCAAGAGAGGTCGGAATCTTCACGATATATGACCGTACAGTGTATGTTACCTTTTTTTTGTCATCGACATCTATCGCACTTTGTGGCTTGTGCCGACAGGAAAAGGTCAGTTCCATGCGAGTGTCTTCATTGAGCTTCAAAGCAAGGAGCAGGTGCTTTTTGTTTCCTCAGCCCGACAGAACATGGGCTCATTGGGCCGTCTTCTTCGGGGTGTTGCTATGCGGATCCCCAGCGTTGCCTTTCCCACCTTTCTTTCGCGGCGGTGGCGCCACAAAGCCGTCGGTCTCGTACAAAAACTGAGTCATGTCGACCACTTGGCTCGCGAACCGGATGAACGTCTCGGTCGTGGCATTGCTAAAGCCCTGGTCCACGTGGCCCGTCTCGACCGGCGCGACCTCGTGCGGATCGCTCGTGAGGTTGAACACCATAAACTTGCCCGAACCGAACCGCACGTACTTGAGGTCTCTTCCGACGCGTGCTCCGACCGTCTTGCCGTCGTACGGGTTCTCTAACACGACACCGCGCGTCATTGCCTCGTCTAAGTGGGCTGGCGGCTTGCGCACGAGCGACTGGCCCACGCCATGTTGCATGAAGCCGCGCAGACCGAGCATATCGGCGACCGTGGCCAGCAAATCGGTTTGTGAGGTCACGTCGTCAACCACGAGTCCCTTGTCTTGCTCGCGCAGCAATCCATCCGCGAGGATGAGCAGCGGGATGTGCGTGGCCTCCTCATACACGCGCGAGGACGCGATTGTCGGGTTGTTGCCGTGTTCCATGCGTCCGTAGCCGTGGTCTCCCTCGATCAGCACGATCGTGTTGTCCAGCAGCTTCTTGGCGCGCAGGTTCGTGATGAGCTTGCCGAGCTGCTGGTCCACAAAATTGAGTGTGTCCAAGTACCCTTTGTTGTCCTTGGTCACAAACGACGAATAGTTGCAGCTCGCCGTGAAGTTGGGCGGCGCCGGGAACGGATCGTGCGAGGTGATCGAGTAGACGTCCAGAAACAATGGCGGTCCGTTGCGCTCGTTCACGTGGCGCGCCTCGAGAAAGTTCTCGAGCGCCTCAAACGAGATCGGGTCGTGGACACCCCACGAGAACCGGTCCTTGTCTGTGAGCGCGTCGCGGCGCGCCTGCGAGAGGTGCTCGAGCACGCCCTTCTCGTCGACGATCGTATCGAACCCGTGGGTCTCGAAGAATTTGCGCCAGTGGTCCCATGCGAGGTCCACAGCCGACCAGAACATGGTCTCGTACTTGAACGCCTCCTTCAGGATCTGCGGGAGCCCGTGGAGCCGCAGCGGGGTCGACGCGGCCTTGTTGACGGCCGTCTCGTCCGTGAGCGACGGGAGCACGCCAAAGAGTGTCGACAGCAGCGTGCGCGACGTCTGGATACTCGGAGTGTAATGCTCGCGGAAGAGCACGCCCGTCTTGCTGAGCTCGTCGAAGAACGGTGTGACGGTCTGGCCAAGCCGCGCCTTGGTGGCACGGCCGCCGATGACCCCGCTCTCACGGCTCCGCATCGACTCGAGGTTGATCAGGATCACGTTCGGCGGCTTGGAGCGGTGCGTGCGCACTTCGAAGCGCTTGTCGCCTTTGAACCCGAGTGTCTTGCGCCAGAGCGGGTGCTTGTCGCGGTGGAGGCCGCCGTCGGCCGGCAAGTAGCTTTCCGTGGGGCCGATCACGCGCTCGAGGCACGGCTGGAAGCTGAGCACGCGTGCAGCCGCGGTCGTGTCTCCTCCTCCTCCGCTGCCGAGCTGCATGGTTTGAGTCGTCTTCAAAAAGTCTTCAGCTTCGAGCGAGAACATGGCATTCGAGAGAAAGTGGATGTCGCTGCCGTTGCCGTCGAGCGACAGAGTCGCATGGAGTGCCGAGACGGAGACCATGAGCGCCACGCACAACGTGCGCAGCGTGAGCGACGTGAGCAGCGCATGGAGCGCCCACGAGAAGAGCCCCACGGACGCGATCGAAGGCGCCTTGCGCTGTGGCGGCGCGGCCACGTTCGCTCCGGGCTTGGCCGAGCCGGTGGCGTCTCGTCGCGCGGGCGTCGCACGGTGGTTCGCAGGCTGGCACAGCGCCGGGAGTCCGAATGCCGGGAGCCGGATCTTGTCGAAGAGCACGGACACGGTCCAGAGCACCATGGAGCTCGCGTACAGCACAAAGCCGATCGCCACGTTGGCCGTGACGGCTTCCTGCAGCGAAGACGCGAACTGCGCGGCAAAGTGGAGGTACATGGCGACAAAGCCCCGATTGAGGCGCGGCAGGTAGTTGAGCAGCAGCGAGAGATCGACGAGACACGCGAGCGTCATCCACAGGTACGCGACGCAGAGCGCGGCCGCGAGGGTCGCGTACACGAGCGCGTTCCGGCAGCACGCGCGGCTCGTGAGCAGCGCATCGCGACACGAGAGCACGACGCGCGCCACCACGAGCGTCTGGAGGAACACGGCGGCGTCCTGGAGGCAGCCAAAGGCGGCGCCGCGCGCGAGGTTGGCGAGCCCGACGACCGCTTCGTCGCGGTAGACCACGACCAGGCGCGCAGCGAGTGGGAGCATGGCGCTCGGCGCGTAGAACGCGACGGTCCAAAAGATGCGCGACGCGATCGACGAGAGCCCATGGGACGAGACCGACGCGGAAGTGGAGGAGGAGCTAGTACCAGCGTCCGACGAGGAGGTGGTCGAGCCAGGGGAAGAAGCGAGGAGCGTGCCCCGCTCCAGGTCGGCGTCTCGCAGCGTGTCCAGAACGCCCATCGGAGACCAACTTTCCGATGTGCGGATCTGAGACTGTGAGAGGAGAGACCGTGGGTGAGAGAGGAAGGGGACTCTTAGCTGGCCGGCAGTCAGCGGTTTTTTGAGTCACGGTACGCACAGGAAGCTGTTAGCAGAGGAGGCTAGTCATTGAGTGTCGCCATGCCGCTGCGTGCAGTCGGAAGGTCTGGATCTCTGAATGTCGCAGTCTCACCAACGAGCAGAGGCGCCAATTGGACAGGCACGCAACCCGAGAAAAGAACCCACTCCGCCGACAGTCGTGATTGGTGTTCCGACACTGCATCTGGACCAGACCCTCATGTGTGCATGTGCATAGAGCGAGCTGATGGCTTGTCAGCCGGCTTTGTTTACCTAGGCACCTGGAAACAATCAAACCGATCCGGTATGGACATCAAAGCGTGCTCCTGTTGGGCCCTCAACACCA
The DNA here is from genome assembly GCA_023335895.1 of Pythium rishiriense. Lineage (NCBI taxonomy): Eukaryota > Oomycota > Peronosporomycetes > Pythiales > Pythiaceae > Pythium > Pythium rishiriense. The sequence continues at coordinate 3,580 of JAADVT010000444.1, forward strand.
CGGTCACAACATGGCCCAAGACAGAGGGCAAGGCCGCCAGTTACCAGCAGCTTTGCTGAGGTCAATCCGGTGGGAAGAGAAGTTCCATGTGGGCGACGGTGGTCACGGGGAAGTTCTTCGTGCGCCCATGTGGTGCCAGGCGAAGAATTTCCCTGGAGAGGTTGCGTTGCTCGCTGGCTTTCGTGTGTGTCTGCGTTTTCACGCCATCGAAAAGGCGCTGTAAAAATATGTCAGTCCCATCTGCTCCCACTCTCCGACGGCACGATTGTCAAACCAGAGATCAGTCCGTCCGAACAGTGCTCGCCACGCTAGTCGCCCATGGTCTCCAATACACACGACCCACCGCGTGACGCGAGGTCTCGGCAATTGACCGGCTTCTGGCATCCACCAATCAAGCCATCGTCCTCTCAGTGACCCTTTTAGAGCATAGCCAGGCCACACACCCTACCTCCCTCGCGGTCTCATTCCGTGGGACTTGCTGCCGTTGAGCTCTTCGAGTCCGACGCGGCACCATCGTCCATCGTGGCAGAATCGACGCGTTCACCGCCGCCCACTCTCACTCAGAACCCGCACCGAGACGCTAGGTCGAGTCGCCATGGAGACCGTGACCCTCTCTTCGCCCCCGCCGCGACACACCGAGACCGACGCGCCTCGCCCACGCGGGCGCCGCAAGGTGCTTTCCGCCGAGGAGCGAGCCCAGCGCCGCCGCCAGCAGCACCGCGTGCTCGTCGCTCGCGGCCGCGCGCAGGCCAAAGAGCGCGTGGCGGCGCTGCGCCGCGAGGAGCACGCGCTGCAGACCCAGATCGACGCGCTCGCGCGCGCGTTCGTGGCCACACAGCGCCTACCCTCACGGGACGCGTCCACTCCGTCGCTACAACAGACACTGCGTGATCGCATCATCCAGACCGTCGTGCTCCAAGACGCGCTCCGGCGCGAGAACGAGCGGCTCGAACACGAAATCGACCAGCGACTCCAGCTGCTGCGCGTCGCCCAGGACCCCGAACCGACCGAGCCACGCCACGACTCGGTGGCCGACGAACGCGCCGGGCCGCTGCTGCACCGCCGTGGCTTCTGGCTCTACTTTGCGAGCGACGACGACCCAATCTATTTTGAACCGTACGCCGCCGACGTGTGCGAGCGGCTCATGGCGCAGACCCACGGCGACGCCAAGCGGCTCGACGCGGCGTTCCGCGACCGCGCGTTCCCGACCATGCAAGTCCACGCGTTCGGCTGGACCATGCAGCGCATGCTGGACGAGAGCTGCCGCCGCAAGCTGCGGTTCCACTTCCACAAGCCCTTCACGGTCGCGAGCAGCGCCGCACTGCGCGAGCGGCTCGCGGCCCAGACCTGGACGATCCTCCACACGCCCGACCAGTACGCGCGGCTGTACCGCGGCGAGATGGTCGAGCGCCTGCTCCAGCGCGTGGGCAACCACGCGAGCGTGATCGTGCGCAACAACCCGACGCGGCGCCACTCGCTCAACCTGCGCAGCTTCAACATGATGCGCGCCGTGACCGAGACCGACCCGCGCTCGGGCCGTCGCACCACGCGGATCCTCGTGCTGGTGCTGCGCCCACAGGACGACGAGAGCGTCGCGCGCCAGGCCGCGAGCGGCATCGTCTACATCCAGACGGGCTTCACGTTCATCTCGTTCCGCGAGGTCGACGACGCGACGCTCGACGTCGCGTACGGCGGCACGGGCGATCTCGTGAGCGAGGACCGCGCCGCGTTCATGCTGACCGAGATCGCGTGCGTTTGGTTCCGGTGGGAGAACATGGCCATGCCGCGACGGTGGCTCGAGTCAGGCCCGTGACCAGGCGTGCGTCAGGCTTTCGTCCGTAAACACAACGGTCGAGGGAGTGGTTTCACCCTTTGGTCCGCGCCAACGGTTGCTCTTCACGAAGCGAGAAACGGCCACGTTTAGTCGCCCCCCACAGTGCCTTTCAGAAAACAGTGGGGGAAAGGTGGCTGCAGCGGTTATCAGGCGACTTCGACCATCAGTCGCCGATTAACCTGCCGTCTGGACAAGTCGTTTAAAGCCATTTTCAGAATAGGAACGATCGGCAACCGACCAACTCGACTGCGGTCTCCACTTCGCCAAGGCTCTCCGTCTGCCCAAAGCAAGGACTCTTAGCGGCATTTCTCTCGGCGGACCATGGGCTCTGATGACCCTCCAGCGTCGGCAGAGGCGGTGACCGTGGCACTCCCTCTGGCCACCGTCAGCATTGATCCAGCCCCCTCAACGACCGCCGTGGTCGCCAAAGCGTCCACGGGGACCAGCAAGGTCATCGCGGCCGCGTCGACGACAACCGCTACTGGCACGCGTACGTTGAGATCGACGAGCTCGCGCAGAAGCTCGGCGACTCGGGCATCCTCGCGGGCGACCTGGAGAAAAGTCGAGGGCTTGCGTCGTCGCAGATCGAGTCGCTGCGCGCCAAGTACGGGTTCAATCGGCTCTCGCCACCAGAGCGCGTGCCCGACTGGATCATCTTCCTCCGCCACTTTCTCGACATTTTCATGCTGCTGCTCAACGCCGCCGGATGGCTCAGTCTGATCGCGTACTTGATCGACCGGAAGCAACACATCAACTTGATCCTCGCATGTGCGCTGTTTGCGATAGTACTGGGCACGTGTACTATGACCTTCTTCCAGCAGCGCTCCACCTCCAAGGTCATGGACTCGTTTGCCAACATGCTGCCGGCCAAGTGCACGGTCGTGCGCGACGGCAAAAGTCAGCTCATCCCCGCGGAAGAACTCGTCGTGGGCGATCTCGTGTGGATCCGCAACGGCGACAAAGTACCAGCAGACTGTCGCATCCTGCTCTGCAGTAGCCTCAAGGTCGAGAACTCGTCACTCACGGGCGAGTCGGAACTTGTATCACTCACGAGCAAGACCATGGGCGCCAACATCGCCGCGCTCGAGTGCAAGAACATTGCGTTCAACGGTTCGCTGTGCTTTGATGGCTCGGCGCTTGGGCTGGTGCTCAGTATCGGCGACAAGACGGTGATTGGCCGCATCGCCAAGCTCGCGAGCTCGACCGAGGAGCGCGAGACGACCATGCAAAAGGAGGTCAAGCTCTTTGTGCGATTCATCGCCGTGCTCGCGATCTCGATGGCTAGCGTGCTGTTCGCCATCGGCGTCGCGCGCAAGGACGGCCACGACGTCATCAATACGTTTATCGGTGGTTTTCTAGTCATTATTGTTGCCAACGTGCCGCAAGGTTTGCCGGCGACGGTCACGTCGCTCTTGACCATCACGGCCACACGGATGGCTACGCGCAATATCTTTGTCAAACTGTTGGACTGCGTCGAAACGCTCGGCTCCATCACGCTCGTGGCCACCGACAAGACCGGCACGCTCACAAAGAACGTCATGACGGTCACCGATACTTGGGCCGGCCGTGACTACCAGCGCCAGGCGACCGTGGACCAACTCGTGATCGACACCGACGACATTGACTACCTCAACAGCAACTGTGCCAAGGCCCTGCTCTTCCGCGGCGCGACGCTCTGCAACCGCTCGATGCCCGACCCGACCGACGAAGCCAGTATCCAAAAGGCCCCGAGTGTGTTGCGCACGGCTGTCAAGCGGCCCGACCCCGGGCAGAGCAACCTCAGCCACCACAACGTGCCGCAGCCGCGCGGCTCACTGCGCACGGGCTCGTTCCGCACGCGCCGCGACTTTGTGAGCAAGCGAAAGTACACGGGCAACCCGTCCGATATCGCGATGCTCCGCTTTGCGGAACTCCAGTTCTCGGCCGAGGCAGCCCGAGCCGAGTACCCGCTGGTATTTGAGATCCCGTTCAACTCGACCAACAAGTGGCAGCTCGTGGTCGTGCCGGCGCCAGGGGAAAAAGCCACACGGGCGTCGTACGATGTGTTTATGAAGGGCGCACCCGAAGTCATCATCACGAAATGTAAAACGTACGTCACCATGGACGGCACTGAGAGTCCGATCGACGAGGGCTTCCGGGCCGACTTCACGAGGGCCTGCGAGCTCTTTGGTAGCAACGGCCGCCGCGTGATCGCCGTTGCCACTCGCCGGTTCGCGCCCGAGACAGGCCGCGACACGTCGTTCTCGGTCGAGGCCAACAACTTTCCGTCGAGCGAGCTGTGCTTTGTGGGGATGATCGCGATCATGGACCCGCCGCGCGACGACGTGCCGGAGGCGATCTCCAAGTGCAAGGACGCGGGCGTGAAGGTGTTCATGGTGACGGGCGACCATCCGCTGACGGCGCAGGCGATCGCACGGGAGATCGGACTGCTGGACCACGAAGCGAACGTGCTGGAGCTGTTGGAGCCACCCTCGCGGGAGAAGAAGGTCGGATACGACGCATCGACGTGGGGCCAGTTCGACGCCGCTGTAGTCCACGGTGGCGTCATCGACCACCTCACGCCAGACCAGTTCAAGACGATTCTGCGCAAGAAATCGATCGTGTTTGCATGCACGACGCCGCAGCACAAGCTCGAGATCGTCCGCACCAGCCAGGAATTGGGCGAAGTGGTCGGTGTCACCGGCGACGGCGTCAACGACGCGCCAGCGCTCAAGCAGGCCGACGTGGGCGTCGCGATGGGCAAGAACGGCAGCGACGTGGCCCGCGAGGCCGCCGACATCGTGCTCATGGACGACAACTTTTCGTCCATTGTGCGTGGTATCGAGCAGGGCCGCGTGATCTTTGGCAACCTCAAGAAGACCATCGCGTACACGCTCACGCACTTGTTCCCCGAGATTGCTCCTGTCGCGATCAACTTGCTATTTGGCATGCCCGCCGGGATGTCGTCTCTCCAAGTCTTGAGCATCGACTTGGCCACCGAGATGGGGCCGGCCATCTCGTTGGCGTACGAAGGCGGTGAGAGTAACATTATGCGCCGTCCGCCGCGCAACATCAATGTCGACCGACTCATGTCGGTGCCGCTGCTGTTGTACGCGTACCTGATCGCGGGCATCATCAACGTGACTGGGTGCTTCCTGTCGTACGCGTCCGTGTACTGGCGCCACGGCTTCTCCCTCGCGGACATTTACAACACTGCCGACGACTACTGGCAGAAAGACTCACCCCTGATGTGCACGGGGAGCAACGGCTCGGGCAGTTGCTACACGGGCGAGAAGCAGGAGCGGATCTACCGCGAGGCCTGTGTGGCGTGGTACGTGGCGCTCGTGTTTGGCCAGTTTTTCCACGTCTGGGTCTGCAAGACGCGGCGCACGTCCGTGTTCAAGCACGGCGTGTTCACCAACCCGACCATGATCTACGGCACCACCGTGGAGCTGTGCCTGCTCGTGATCCTCGTGTACGTGCCCGGCGTGCAGGAGATCATGGGCTCGGAGACCGTGGACTACGTGCCATGGCTCATCGGCGTCGGCACGGGCGTGCTCACGTGGACCTACAGCGAGACCATGAAGTATTTCGCGCGCCGCGTGCCCCAGGGCGCTACCAGGGGTTGTGTCGCGCGCTGCCTCGCGTGGTAAACAGATTGGCTCGTTGAAATGAATCATCCAGCACAGAGAGTTTTGATGAGCAAAGGTCCAGACGCACGAGGCCAGATCAATGCGAAAGAGATCGTGACCAATGACCACCACTCCGACCCAAAATGTTGCCATCTAAGACACAAACTCCGTCGGTCTCCAAGAGGTCTCACCGAGCCGGTTAGATAGACCACGCCGCCCTTTGGTGTGCAGGGATCGAGACTCCTGGTCTGGCAGTCGTGTCCATGTGGCGTGATAGACTGAGGTCCCCGATTTACAATCAAAGCCCAGGTGACCATCCTTCTGCCGTTTGGATGTATACCAAGTCTACACATATACATATCGACTAACAGTTTGTACACGCATGGACCTGTTCAATTCAAATCCCTCGATTTTTCTTCCGGTTGCCGTCGGGAGGATCACGTCGAGCCCATCCGTCGATGAGGGCCCCCCGTGGCTTGAGGTTCCTCCAGCAGCGATCTACCTCCAAGGCCATGGACTCGTTCGCCAACATCCACGGTGAGGACAAAAGCCAGTGCATAGATCCCCGCAGAGGAGCTGCTCGAGATCTCCAGCAAAGATCAAGAGTCGCTCGTCTGAGCATGTTTGTGGGATGCGTGAGAGGATCTCCTCTTCCACCCATGCCCTCCGGGCAACCCCCAAGGAAACGCCACGCAGCAAAGCAAAAGCCAAATAGAGTGTATATGGGTTCCACGCAGTCTCTCTGTCTCTCATTGGTCCGACTTGCACGGACGAGGCTTCAATGGCTCTAGGCGCTGAAGACAGCGGCCAGCGCGACCGCAGCGACCGCCGCGAGCGAGCGCGAGAGCGTCACCGCGGCCACGCTCGTGGTCGGCGCCGGCGTCGAGGACGAGTTGCCCGACGACGAGGCCTGCTTGACCTTGACGGCGCAGTTGGCGTCGGACCAGCCTTCGTCGCACTTGCACTGGTAGGTCTGACCGGCCATGCCCATGAGCAGGCGGCTGAGGCTCGGCGCCGTGACCGTGCCGGCGCCACCGCTCGAGCCCGAGCCGTCGCTGTCAGCCGCGGGGGCCTTGGTGGTCGAGCTCGGCGCCTTGGTCACAGTGCCCGTCGAGCCCGAGGTCGAGGACGCGGACGAGTCGTCGTCGGCGCCGAGCGTCGAGTCGCCGCTCGAGGCCACGCACTTGCCGTGGCCGCCGCACACGAGCGTGGCGTCGTAGTTGGGGTCGCACTGCGCGCACTTGTTGCCCATGGTGCCGGCCGTACAGTTGGTGCACTCGTTCTTGACGAGATCACACGAGCCGCCACCGCACACGCCGTCGTTGTAGCACTGGTTGTTGACGATCTTTTCGCAGTACTTGCCCTGGAAGCCAATGTTGCACTTGCACGCGTACTCCATCGAGCCGGCCGAGTTGGGCGAGCACGTGCCCTGGCTCGAGCACACAAACGTCGCGCCCTGCGGGTTCTTGGGGTTCACGCACGACTTGGGGATGATCTCCGAGTAGTTGAACGAGCTCGCGATCTTGTCCGACTTGGACGTCTTGTCGAACAGCAGGCGCTTGCCGTCAAAGTCGACGCAGCCGTAGATGAGGCCGAGCTTCTCGGTCTCGTTGGCCGGGTTCTGGACAAACAAACACTCGACGCCGCCCTTGGTCGAGTTGGTCGGGTCCGCGAGACACTTGACGCCCTTGCCCTCGGGCAGAATGTAGGCGCAGACACTCGCGATCTGGCGGAACGCCTGGCCCCACGTCGTCGAGAAGCTCGGGCACAGGCCCGGCACGATGCCCGTGCACACGGGCGACGAGTCGGCCTTGTTGGGCAGACACTGCTTGACGTTCTCAACGCCGTCGCGCGTCGTCTGGACGGCCACGCACGTGTAGTCCTTGGCGCACTGCGTGTCGTCCTTGCAGTAGCCCGGGCGGTTCTTGGTCGACGTGGTCGTCGCGGCGTCCACCGACGCCGTGGCCGCGAGCACCGCGATGGCAAGCGAGAGGAGCTTCATGGCACCGGAGGAGCGGAGGAGGAAGGGAGTTAGACGCTTGTTTGACCGGCGAGGGAAAACGGCGAATACCGGCCACCACACACACACACACACACGCACGTGCCGTGGGGAGGAGCGGAGGCGCACGGCAGAGGAGGAGAAGAGGAGGGAAACGCAGACGCCGGCGCGGGTTGTGGGTGTCCCACCTCCCCTCCTCTGCTCGGCGCGCTCCTGGCTGGCTCGCGCGGACTGAACTCTGGCGGCAGCGGAGGACCCCTACCCCGTATAGAAGAGGGAAAACGAGCGGCAGAAACGAGCCAGACCACGAGCGGTTTCAGCCACCTGGCGCCGGGGCAAAGGCAGTGCTATACCGGAGCCAAGTTTTGTGGCGCGTGGGAAAAAACGGGGTTGAAGAAGAGCGACATTTTGGACCCAGGTGGCCAAAACAGCCGCACGACCGATGGAAGAGAGATGGCTTGAACTGGGGAGCGTACTCCGTGGATGTCATGTACGGGACCGTACCCAGAACCTTACGGATCCAATCCATGGGACTGAGACTGGTTCGAAGGTTTTCACCAAGTGTGGGAAAGTGATCTCACGCCACCCTGACCTCGCACCCACGGCTGGGTACATGCGATCTGTCCCCCATTTCGTCCAGCGGAGTTAGTTTTTTCTTGCTGGAGTCTCCACAGTGGTTTTTCCAGAAGGCGTTGTAATGACCAATTCGAGCCATCGTGTGTCACAGCCCTCCCATCCCCCTCTTATCAACCATCAACAGCAACTCGCACGGAAAACCTGTCTTATCCGATACAACACTATCAAATCTATTTCATCCTGTATATGCTTTATCAAGGGTTCTATGTGATTATCAATATCGTCATTGAAGAAGATCTCTGTGTCCAAATTCAGTTATGACAGGTTGTTCCTCCGATGGATCGTCGTGCAGCCGCACATCTGGTGGACCATCTGGTTTTTGACCACCAAAGCGGTGCACCGTCTGTTCCGCGTGGCGCGATTGGCGGACTGCCATAAGCGTAAACATGTATTAAATTTATATTTGATACACTATCAATTCCAAGAAAATACATCTTAGCGGCCGTCTACTGTAATGGTTGCCGACACGACATTGACTTTTCCACCACAGGAACAAACGAGGTGTGGGGCTACTCTGCTCTCAGGACATTCGTCGGTCCATTCGACGGCGTTTGGCTATCAGTCGGTGAGTCTGTCGAAGGGAGAAATGGCCGATCCGAGACTCCAACCGACCCCACTGGCGACGCGATTCTGGGAACGTCGAGGGTTGGCTGGCGAAGGGACCAAACCGTTCTGATGTGATATATCACGTACCAACCAGGAGCTGTTTCCCTCCCCCCCCTCTTGTCGGTCGGCAGTGTGGAATTTGGACCCGACTGGCCACGATGGGGCCGCTACGTGCCACGAAGACCCAGCGCATCGAGGGCCCCGACCCAGCACCGCTTTTCATCCGCCATTTGCCAGCGGTGCGTGCGCCGCTCTTTGCGTTCTTGGCTCCGCGCGACGTCGTGGCGGTGCTCGCGACGTCCCATGCGTTGCGGGGCGATGCCGAGACCATCGACTACGTGCTGGAGTCCAACACGACGACGAGCTGCTTCTTCCACGGCTGCCTGCGTGACTGGTGCGCCGCCACGCCGACGTTTACGCTCATCGGGAGCTTTGGATGCAACCGAGACTTCGATGCCACAAGCGAGGAGAAAGACTCGGACGAGCACAGCGAGCTCTGTGAAGACGAGGAAGAGACCCACGATCAGGATGACAACGACCAAGGCGAGCACAGTGAAGACGACGAACTCGAAGACATGGACGTTGGGCGGACGTCTCCCGCACACCGTGCGTCGCTGCTTTCGCTCGCGATGCTCATGGAAACTGAACTCGCATCGCTCCTCTACTCCGAGGAGACGGCGTACGTGACGATCTACTACGTCATCCCGTTCATTTTGCCGGTCTCCCGCGTGCGTGATATCGCTCAGCTGTGTCCACCGCCGGGTACGCCGACGCCGTTGGGACTCCACATCGAGAACTGTGACGTTAGTGATCATGGCGATGTGGACTGTGCGCTCTGCGCGAGCATCACGTCGAAAATCGCGGAAGCCTCAGCGTACGGTTCGCAGCGTGAGACGGAGGAAGTCGAATTCACACGCAAACTGAGGGACGACGGCATCGACGACTCGACGGACGCCTTCCGCGAAGCGATGGACGCCTTTTACGAGAGCAAGCGAGACACCGATGAACTGTACAGCGAGGACCGGTACGACCGGTTCAACGTGAACGACACGATCGCTGGGCTGATCGATGACGACAAACTGGGCGACGTCGAGCTGTGCGGTGGCGTGGACTACGACATGGCGCTGGAAACGGGGCATGACGAATATTATGACAGCCACTACGGCTTTTGCGGAAGCAAGCTACGTCCGCTGGTTGCATTCTTCCGCCGCAACGGGTTTGGACGTGTGCACCGTATGAGGCTCCGCGACTACGCCACACCGGGCGACGGGGAGCTCCCCAAGAGTGAGATCCGCAGTGTGGAGATGGTGGGGGCCGAGGCGCCGCACGGATTTTTCGCGGGCGTCTACTTCATGGCGAGGTACACGTAGCGGGACGTTGAGCGAATAAACTCAATAGTCGAGTTGCCAGGGACCGAAACTCATCATCATGTTGGTTTCCACCCCAAGCATGATATGGCCAGACCCTGACATCTCACATCACCAAGAAGACAACACGGTAGACGAACGTGACGAGGAAGACAAAACTGTAGACGATGATGAACAAGATAAGCGGAAAAGAGAGAAAAGAGCTCTAAAATACTCTGAGACTGTCGAAGCCCAAGATGCCAGCGATGGAGTGTCCAAGGAAAAAGACATGGACGCAGTCCAGGCGTCCGCTGCGCGTCGTGCGTCGCTACATTCGCTCGCGATGATGATGCAAACCGAACTCGCATCACTCGTGTATTCCGAAACCATGGTGTCCGTAGACGTCTACTTGATAACACCGTTCATTTTGCCAGTCTCTCGCATGTGCGAGATCGCTCGATACAGTCCACCGCCAGGATCCCCAACGGCGTTGGGCCTCCACATCGAATACTGTGTGGTAGAAGAGGATGAAGACGTAACTTGCAGGCTGTGAACGGCCATCATGGACCCCGTAGACAGAATTGCGGCCTACAAAGTGGAGCGGGACATGGAAAAAACTGAGCTTTTTAGACAACTACGTGACGAGGCCATCGAAATGACGTCCGACGCTTTCCGAGAGGCGATGGACGAGTTTCTAACGAAACTAAACGAGTAACCGACGATATGTACTTTGAATACGACCGAGATCCAGACGTCATCGCCGAGCTCGTGAACGACGATAAACTCGGAGATGTCGAGCTGTGCGGAGGTGTTGGCTATGACTTGGCACTCGAGACCGGACATTCAGAGTACTACTACGACGAGTCGGATTTTGCCCCCGTTGGCTACGTCCGTTGGTCGGGTTCTTTCACCACAACGGCTTTGGAGCCGTGCTCTTGAACAACACGAGGAGTATACGTAAGATCTGCCCGAGCAGTACATCAGAAGCGTCGAGATGGTGGGGGGAATGGCGCCGCACGGATTTTTTGCGGGCGTCTGGGCGTTACTTTGTGACGAAGCGCGCATGAATGAGATAAAGAGTGCGATTTTATCCGAGTGAATCGCCCCCCAAATTCCCCGGACGCCGAGCAAGATCTCACCCATGTACCAAGTTTTGAGTCAATTTGCTGGAGTATTGTGAATTGGGTGAAGCAAAACGCGTCCGTCAGTTTATATCGTTCCATTCATTCTTCCAGTCTGCCTCATGCATAAGATCGCCCAACAGCAGTCACCACCGAGAACGCCAACGGGTTTGTGCCTCCACGTCGACAAGTGCATTGTAATCGACGGCGACGAGGTAACCTGTGGGCTCTCCACGGCCATTCCAACGGGCAATCAAGAGAGCTGTAGAGTACGCGGTGAAGCGAGAGGGATGGGAATACGTACAGCGGAAGGAAGGCGTCGAAGACTCGACTAACGTGTTCCATCACGCGATGGGCGCGTGGAACGTCTCCACCACGGTGGGCAGGACAGACGACCTGCACGGCTTAGACCACCTTGCTCGATACGAGGAAGTGGAATCGCTTGCCGACGTCTTGGTGAACGAGAAGCTTCGAGGTGTCAAGATGTGTGGCGGCGTGGACTTCGATGCCACACCTGAGGTTGGGGGCAAAGAGTACTTCAGCGACGGCGTGCCCCACGAAAACTTAAATTTGATGACTCTTCCCAACGAAGGTACCCCGAGAGTTGTGACGGTGGGAGCCAAGGCGCCGCGCGGCTTCTTTTCGGGAGTCTTCTTCATCACGAGACATGGATAAAGCCCGCATTCGCCTTTTTGGACGGAAGCAAACTACTCGCGGTGGTAGGTTTCGATGAAAACCTCCAACACCACCTCCAACTATTCTTAATCATTTATAGACCGCCACTTGAGAGCAAGAGAAGCCTGTGCTCGTTCCCTGCTCAGCGAAGCAAGCGTCCACAGTTGCTCCACGCTCAAGATTCCATCACAGAGAGACTCTTTGTGACTCACAGTGAGAGATGGACATGACGAGTGCAAAGCCATGTAATGACTCATTAGCATATGGATGTACATGTACCGAGTGGCAAGTTTACGCCATTACGTCACATCATGAGTGAGACTTGGTGTCACCCAAGCGAACGAGTCGGCATTCGGCAATCGGACCCCAAGTCGGAGAGTGACACAACCAATCCACACCATGTCTCCAGTGAAGATCGCGCGTGTGGACACTGCCGCCGACGTTACCACCAGCTCCAGCACGCCGGCTCTGCTGCGCCACCTGCACATGCTTCGGGACTCGCTGTTCCCGTTCCTCACGCCGCCCGAGTTCATCGCGCTGTTGTGGACGTGTCCCACACTACGAAACGACGAGGAGATCGAGCGCCGCGCGTTCGTGGCCACCCCACACGCGGCGTGTTTTTTCCATGGGTGCTGGACCGACTGGTGTGCTGCTCTTCCGCCGGTCGACTCTCTGGACGTACATCGATGTAATCAAGAGCAAGCCATCGGTGAGATCATGCGCGTATGGGAGACCGAGTTGGGCTCGACCGAGAAATGCGTATCGCTTCTGTCGCTGGCGTGGCTGATGGAGAGCGAACTCGGGTCGTTGCTGTACTCCTCTACGAGCCCGTCCAACACGCCATTTCGGATCGTGCCTTTCATTCTGCCACTCTCGCGTCTCGACGAGCTGGCAAAGGCGGACCGACTCACCACACTGGCTTGCCACTTTGAGAATATGAATGGAGGGGAAAACGGCTCCGAAGTCGGCTGCGATCTTTGTGACTCGGTGATGTCGACCTACAGCAAGATCGAGGCCTTGCACGCGCGTTACGCCGCGGAAAGAGAGGTGTTCATGCAGGAAATGCGTGACGAGGGCGTTGAGAGCGACTCGGACGAGTGGATCGATCGCATGGAGGAGTACAACGAGAACATGGCCGAGACCGATGACCTGTTCGACGAAGACAACTTTCATGACCACTCTCAAGAGATCATCACGGGCATGTACAACCACGGGGGGCACACACGTTCACCGCTGATTGAAAAGCGCCTCAAGCTCGTCGAAGAGGTCCAAGACTCCTACCTGTATCCAGCAGTGAGCCGAAGCTTTTACTCCCCCGACGATGGGTTCTGCAAGCACCAGTTGCGTCCCATCCAGGCCTTTTTCCGTCGCAACGGCTTTGGGCGTTTGCACTGTGTGAAGCTGCCAACATACAACTTGTACAGGCGCCGGGTCATCACCATCGAGATGGTGGGCGCCGTGGCGCCGCACGGGTTCTTTGCGGGCGTGTACTACGTGGAAGGGTGGCTCACGAGCTTTTGGTGATGAGACCTTCCGAGCTCACCTTCGCACCCCACTTTTCTCCTGGTGCGACTGGCACACGCAGTGTACACACAACAGCAGTGTGGGGAACGCTCTCGGAGCCTGCGGTTGTTCGGAGAGAGTGATCAATGAGTCTCCAAGATGTGCAGATCAATCCAGTTGTAGCAAATTGGGTTCAGCGCTTTTCTCCAATATAAGTACATTGGTTACTGTCCAGTACACAATAAAACGAGGGCTGCACCAGAGCCTAATAATTGAGGTTAGTTATTAGAAGATGAAGAGGCCCCATCGACAAGGTGAGACCTTTCTCGCACTCGACCTTCTGCCAGCCCAACCAACATGGAGCGCCGTCTCGTCGCACTCGCGCTGGCAGCGACCGCGATGCGCGTGTCATCTGCCATGGCACGGCACTGCGCGCTGCCCGTGGCGCCCGTCCTCACGTCGCATCGCTGTCCCTCGGCGTGCGGCCCAGGGCCCTGCGTGCTGTACGACAGCGCTGTCGGCTGCCACAACGACGGGGGCGCCCAGTTCGGAAAATGCACGACGATCCACGACTACGACCTCGACGACGGCACTGCGTTGTGTGAACTGACGTTCCAGTGCGTCGAGATACGTTGGCCTTCGCCTGTGGCGTGGACGCTCGATCTCACGGGCGCACTCGCGGCGATCCGGAATTTGACCTACCACACGAGTGGCAGTGCCATTACAAGCGTTGAGATTGTCGGCGACACAGCCGTCGCGCTTGACGCGAGCGTGTTTGCAACGCCCGACACGGCGACCGAGCTGTACGTATCGACACAATGTGCTGGAAAAATAGGGGACACTCTCTGACCTCGACGTATATTTCATGGTGGAAACGCAGGCGCGTGTCCGGTATTCGCATTGCCGAACCTCTGCTCAGAGATGCAGATCTTGCGGCACGCAACTGCCAACGTCTCAGCATCGATAAGGCGGGACTGGACGCGGTGCCGGCATCGCTGTCAGCGCTGACCCGACTCCGCGAACTGTACGGCCCGTGAACAAAGCCACGGGGATGTGGTGGACGATCTATCTGACAAAAGCCGTGCCTGAATTGTGTCTGGACAGGAGCCTCGCTGGAAACAAGATTCAGACCGTGCGCGACGACGTCGTTTTACCGCATCTCCTCACGTCCCTCAACCTCTCGGGCAACCCGCTGACCACGATTCCCGATGCAGTCTTTCGCCTCAGCGAGCTCTCAACGCTCTCGTTGCACAGCTGCAACCTGCAAAATGTGGAGGTCACACCAGCGCAGCTGTCATTCCTTCAGGATCTCAAGACCCTGGAGGCGGATCTAACGGTCACAATGTGCAAGGATGGTGCCGTCGCCACGCGCGTTCAGTGGAACGACGCCGCCGCTGTGTGTTTGCAAACATCGACACCGATTATAGCGAGGGCGTTGTCATCGGGTGGGGGAGGTAGCGGCACGACTGTGACCATCGTGGTGATTTGCGTCGTGGCCGTGGTCGTACTGCTGATCATAGGATATGTGTGCTGCTGTCGCGTACGGGGGAAGAAGGATTACGTCGAGTACACGACTGACACCGGCATCGCACGTGGAGAACCGTACATTGGTCGTACGGGCACGGGGGCGTCTTCAGGACCGGCACACCACCCAGATCAATATCGATTCAATGATGATATATCGGTAGATGATGGGTATCTCGCCGACGAGAACGCGCTGGGCGGCTCAGCCGTGTGGTCGGACCCGATCTTGCTGACCCGGCGCATCGACAACAATACGCTCATGCTGACCCGACGGCTCGAGTCCAACGCGTTCATTGAAACTTGGTTGGGAATGCTGGATGACCGCACGGTCGCTGTCAAGAAACTCGCGAGTTCCAACCGGCAACCACGACTCGGCGATGCACTGGCCGTACGCACACGTGATGTGCTGGCCGTCGTGGGTGCCAGTGGTGTGGCGACGCACCCCAATATTGTTGAATTGCTCGGCGTCTCATGGACCTCGATGGCCACTTTTGCGGTTGTGACGCCGTATTTCGAGCGTGGCAACTTGCGGGCGCTTTTGGATTCACCCGAACCGCTCACATGGGAAGACACCAAGTGCCAGATCGCTATCGAAGTGGCCAATGCCCTGGCGTTCCTCGAGACCCACGCACATGCCGCCCACACGAACTTTGCCGCGTGGGTGCTGTCGTCTGAGTGCGTGTTTATCACCGACGAAGACACGGCGCAGCTCGACGTGCTCCAGTTCTCCACCGAGATCATGACGACGATGGGCACTTCTAACCCATTGGTATTCCGCTGCGTCGCACCCGAAGTAATCATCGGCGAAAAAGAGACCGCCAGTGCACTCATCTACTCGTTCGGCGTGCTGCTCGCCGAGCTCGACACGCGTCAGCCGCCGTTCGACGACGTGCGTAACCCTGACGGCAAGAAGTCAGCGCTGTCCGTGATCCTCGCGCGCATCGCCAAAGGCGAGCTGCGACCAACGGTTAGCGCGGACTGCCCCCCGCGGATCGCTGAGCTGGTGGCCAAGTGTGTGTCGCTGGACCCGTCGGAGCGTCCGTTGGCGGAACGCGTGGCGTACGAGCTACGCTCGATCCAGAAAGACGAGTTCTAAGCGCGGGGGTGTTTTTAAATCCTGTCAAGTACTGTTTGTTCATACATTATCATCTCTTGCGTGTTCCACAATCGACGTGTCTGCTGGGCATCAGATGCCTCAGCTTCAAAAGTGCCAGCCGCGCGCGTGGCTCCTCGCCATTAACCGTCACACGTCACTCACGACGTGCTCACCACCAACCTCATAGTATGCAGCGTACGCTTCTCAAGAAAACACTCAAACGATCCATCCCTTATTCAACTTGGCTCTCGTTTTTCATCAAATACCCCGTCCTAACCCATTCAGGAGTCATGGACGACGAAGTGTACTAGATCCGACCCAAATCCCTCCAACACGCGCTCGAGTTAACAGAGCCCTCAACCCACCTTTGTCGAAAGAAGCCTTTGCCGGATCATGCCCAGTGAGGTTGCTTAAGAAACCGCGGTGGGCTACAAAATGTTGGTCTTGATGGAAAGCTGTATCTCGTCTATTTCCCCCCACAGTCTCGTATCCTGGATCCGTTGATGCTACGAAGTCTCGCTTGACACCGTGATCATGAAACCTATGGATGCATCCTCTTTCGTTCAGGCGAGCGCGCGGTCGATGTACTCTTCGAGCGTCGTGCGCGGCAGCCCGAGCACGACCAACTCGGGGCTCGTGGCCAACTCGGGGGTGGTCGCGAGCCCCATCTTGCCGGCGTTGAGGTACAGCGCGAGCGACGCGCGCAGCGCCTGCCCCCGCGGCACGCGCGGCAGCACCTGGGCCATCAGCGACTCGCTCTGGAACTCGAAATCGAGCGGCCGCGCGAGTTTCTGCTCGAGCACGCGGCGCACGTCGTCGCCCGTAAAGTCGCTCGGTCCGTGGATCTCGTACACGCGGCCGGCGTGCGGGGCCACGTCGGGCAGCGCCAGCAGCGCAGCGGCCGCGGCGCCCACGTCGTCCGGGTGGACGCCCGCGACGGGCACGTCCTTGGCCACCAGCACTCGGACGACCGAGGTCTCCGGGTCTTTGGCCTGCGCAACGACGTCGTCCAGCAGCGACGGCAAAAACACGTTGGGGCGCAGCACCGTGACGCGCAGCGCGTCGGCGATCGCCGGCTCGCGCAGCATCGTCTCGACGGCCCAGTGGGCGCGCGCATAGTCCATGGGGGCGTCGGCCGTGACGAACGGCGCGTGGGTCGAGAGCTTGACGACCCACTCGACGCGCGCGTCCCGGCACGCGACCAGCACGCCGCTCTCGTCGGCAAACTGGGACCGAGTGTTCGCGGCCGCGAGAAACACGCGCGTGACGCGCTGGGCTGCGAGCCAGCGCGCGTCGACTGTCGGCCAGTCCTTCTCGAGCATCTCGACGTGGGGCAGCGCCGCGAGCGCCGTGGCATGGGGGGACGCGTCGTCCCGCGTGAGTCCGACCACGCGACGCACGGGGCATGGGGAGAACGAGGACGAGATGGCGAGCGAGAGCCCGCGCACGACGGCGCGGCCCGTGTTGCCCGTGGCGCCGATCACGAGCACGGTGTCCCGCTTGGAGGAGGAGGAGAACGCCAGCGCCATTGTGAAGAGTGGGGAGACTGGGGAAGGGCTTGGAGGAGGGAACCAGGCGGTGAACGGACGGATGCGCCGGGTGCAGAGATCTCAAGGTCTACGGATTTCGCGGGACTTTCAAAACTAGGGAAGGAAGGTCTCCGTTCACGGTGAAATATACTGGAATAAGGGATTATGGTCACCGTATATCAGTATGGATGTCCATTGTTGTAGCACTTCATATGATTTAAAGGAGTGCATCAGATCAAACCGTAAATCAATGTGCTCATGGAATAACGAAGATAAGTACATAAAGGACGCAAATCCTTCTCACTAGTCGTCGTGGCACCTTCCGAGTACTTGATTAACATAACCATTATGTGAGACCTCGGTATCCTGGAGTGGCAAGTCCCCCCGCCGCGGGACACGCGCCGGCTCCGATTCAGCGCCTCTGTGAAGGCACTTGTGGCACCCCCGTCGCTGGCCCATGCGGCTTCTGCTTCTGCTGCTGGCACGCGGGGCGACGGCCGAGGTATCTCAGTGCACGGCGCCGGGACGGACGTCCCCGCGTGTTGTACGGCTCCTCCAGACCCAGTGCCAGCGACGCCGTCTGCGATATCGACCATCGCGAGGCTACGTTCGCTGGCTCCGTGTCCGATGGTATGCCCGTGCATGAGTGGGCGTTCCAGTGCATCGAGACCGTCGCGCCCTCACCGTTCACGTGGTCGCAGGATGCCACGGGCGCTGAGACCACAGCTTCACGCGCGCGTACCGACAGAACGAACTCCAGCTCACGAGCGTGGTGATTCTCTCCAACACACGTGTCGTCGTGGATGCGAGCGCCTTGGCCACGCCCGACACGCTCACTGAGTTGTACGTGGTGACACGCTTCGCCCACAGACAGGGACTGATGGGTCTAATCTCACCTCCATGTCGTGCTCAAACCCAGTCGCGTGTCTGGTGTCCGCCTCTCGGAGCAGGTGCTACGCAGCGCGGATCTGGCTGCGCGTGAGTGGCAAAGTCTCACCATCGAGAGTGCACAACTCGAAGCGATACCTTCGTCTTTATCGGCGCTGAAGCGTCTTCGCACACTGTGAGTTCTCTGGTGCTTACTGCAATTACACTTAAAGGCGCACTGCTGACGGTCTTCTAATAATTGAACTTTTGTCTGTCATCATCGAATAGGAACCTCGCCGGCAGCCAAATCACGACTGTCCGCGACGATGTTGAACTACCACGTCTCCTCACGTCGCTGAACCTATCGGACAACCCGCTGACGACGATCCCAAGCACGGTCTTTCGGCTACGTGCGCTCGCGACGCTCACATTGCGCAACGCTAAGCTCACGAATGTCGAAATGACGCCAGCGCAGCTCGCGTTCCTTCGGCGGCTCAAGATGCCCGACGCCGACCTCGTGGTCACAGACTGCGCGAACGGCGCGACTGAGACAAGAGTTTCCGCGACTGGAAATGCGACCGTGTGTGTGATGCACACCGCGTCGATCAAAGCTAGCGCCGTTTTGCGGAGCAGTGAAAGCAGCAACATGATCGCACGCATCGTGGTAGTCGTCGGGACGGTCATCTTGGTGGTGCGTCTGCTATTCGTTCGATTCGAGCGTTGCTGCCGGAAGCGGCGAAAGATCGACCACCAGACCAGTGATTTGTCCATTGATCCTTCACGAGCTGCCTTGCGTCGGTCACTCGCCAAATGGACCCGTCATGCGCAAGAGTGCCCACCAAAGGCAATCACGACTGACGACGATGACAACGACGTCTTTCTTGCCGATGAGAATGCGCGTGGATACACAGCCGCGTGGCTCGAACAGAGCCAATTACAAGAGTGTCGTCTCGACAGCAAGGAAGTCCAGCTACTTAGGCGTCTTCACTCGGACACGCTCACCGAAACCTGGCTAGGTTCACTGAAGGCACATGATATCACTGTGAAGAAGCTCTCCAGTGGGGACCGCCACTCCCAACTCTTAGATGCCTTCGCCAAGCGCACATGTGACGTGCTCGCCATCTTCAACGCTGCCGGTGCGATTTCACACACCAATGTTGTCGAATTGCTGGGTGTCTCGTGTACCACGATGGTGACATTTGCAGTCGTGACGCCGTTCCCCAAGGGTGGGACCTTGCCGTGGTTGTTGGGGTTGACGAAACCACTGACGTGGGAAGACACCAAGTGCCAGATTGCGATCGATGTGGCCGACGCCCTGGCGTTCCTCGCCCTCCATGACCGCACGGCTGCGTGGGTGCTCTCGTCGGAGTGTGTGTTTTTCGACGTCAAGGGTACAGCACAGGTCGATGTGGTCCAATTCTCGCCCGCGACCGTCATGGAGAGAGCCGGAGACTCGCT
The DNA here is from genome assembly GCA_023335895.1 of Pythium rishiriense. Classification (NCBI taxonomy): domain Eukaryota; phylum Oomycota; class Peronosporomycetes; order Pythiales; family Pythiaceae; genus Pythium; species Pythium rishiriense. Next base: position 23,385 of record JAADVT010000444.1, read on the forward strand.
ATCGCTCCGCTACGTCGCGCCCGAAGTGTTGAGTGGAGGTATACCAACGACCAGTGCGCTCATCTACTCGTTCGGCGTGTTGCTCACGAAGGTGGCCGTCCTCGCTGGCGCAGGCGTCGACGTCGCGGTGGATGCGAGCGTATTCGAGACCCCAGACACGGTGACCGACTTGTACGTACTGACATGTTTGCTTCTTTGGTTTGCGCGGAGACGCATCGGATAAAACTCAATCATCCTGGCGGAATGTAGCCACGTGTCAGGCATCCGGCTATCGGGGAGCCTTCTAGAGAGCCTTGATCTCGCAGCGTGCACGTGGCAAAGTCTCAGTATCGAAGAGGCTGAGCTTGACGCGGTGCCACTGTCTTTTAACTTGCTGGGGCACCTCCGCACACTGTGAGTTCAGAACGAAGCAGGCCATTTGAAGCGGAAACGGGATTCGTCTGACTAACCCCCCTGCTTTTTTGGCGTTGTTTTGTCGAGTAGAAACCTAGCCGGAAACAATATTTCGAGCCTGTGCGACGACGTCGATCTACCACACCGCCTCACGTCCGTCAACCTCTCTGGTAACCCACTGACCACGATCCCACAAGCCGTCTTCCGCTTGAACGCGCTCTCGACGCTCTCCCTACGCGACTGTAACCTCGTGAATGTGGAGGTCACGCCGGCGCAGCTCGCGTTCCTTTGGCAGCTCGACGCGCTCGACGCGGATCTGACAGTCACACAATGTACAGGCAGCACAATCATGACAAACGTGCGTCCAGACGGCGCTGCGACAGTTTGTCTTCGAAAGATCTCGCCAGTCCCCGTCAGAGCTCTGTCTTCGAGTGGTGGAAGCCAGAGCCATACTGTCGTTGTTGTGGTGATCATCGTTGGCGTCCTTCTGATCGTGGTGCTGGCTGTGAGCTATTGGTATTGCTGCCTCAAGCGTGATGATGGGGATACACCCCGGCCAAAGCCTTCACTGGCTATCTATGATCTAATGATGGAACATCCGGGAAGTCTAGATACCAGCTATCAAATGGCGGCAACGAAGCACCGGGTGCGGGATGGAGACGCCGTCGACGACGAAGACGGCTTCCTCGCCGATGGGAACGCATTTGGCGGATCGGCTGTGTGGTCTGATGCAAACCTACTTAGGTGTCGCATTGAAACCGACAACGTCGAGTTGTACGCGCTCCTTTGTTATGATGAGCTTACCCAGACATGGCTTGGATCGATACCTGATGACGGTCTCGACGTTGCTGTGAAGATGCTTTCAGTCGCCAAGAGGCATCCGGAACTTGCGGATGAGTTTGCAACTCGCACACGTGATGTACTTGCTGTCTTGAACACCGTCGGTGTGACGTCGTACCTACACTTCGAGCTGGTGCTCGGCGCCTGTTGGACCAAGATGACGACGTTTGCTGCTGTGACGTTGAATACCGGATACATGAACCTACTATCGCTGTTGAATTCGCCCCAGTCGCTAACGTGGGAAGATAACAATTGCCGGATCGCCATCGCCGTTGCTGACGTACTGGCGCTGTTGGAGGCTCACTCACACGCCGCCCCCGGCAACCTCGCTGCGTGGGTGCTATCGCCCGAAAGCGTTATCATTGACAGTCGGGGCATGGCAAAGCTGGATCTCCTGCAGTTCTCACCTGCGACAGTCATGAAGGAGGCAAGCGAATCGGTGTCGCTCCGCTACGTCGCGCCCGAAGTTTTGAGTGGTGGGATGCCAACGGCCAGCGCTCTCATCTACTCACTCGGTGTGCTACTTGCGGAACTCGATACGCGGCAGCGGCCGTTCGACGACGTGTGTAACCCGGACGGCTCCAAGACAGCGCCGGCCGTGATCCTAGCTCGAATCGCCAAAGGTGAGCTACAACCGAGGGTCAGTGCGGATTGTCCCCTGCGTATTGCTGAATTGGTGACAAAGTGTGTGTCGCTGGACCCGTCGGAGCGACCGGTGGCGGAGCGCGTGGCGTACGAATTGCGTGCGATCCAGAAGGAGGAGTTCTAGCCGTGACGATCAGTTGGTGACCTTCAAAGAACAGCATGTGGCATGTGGAAGGATACCTATCCCCTGTGTCGTCTACTACCCTTTAGATGTGTGGCCATCCAGAATCTCGACAAAAATGTTATTCCCGTGTCATGCCATAACTGCTCAAGAGGTTGGTAAACTTGTTCAGTCGGTGTTGAGTGCAATCCTCGATTTCTCCGATGTAGATCCGATGTCGGCTTCAACGTCTCGCGGAATCCACCACAAAAAAAGAAAAACAACATATTCAGTGCGACTTGGTACTTGAAGTCGTCCCACGAGAGCGACGCGGCGTCAACTGAGTCGAAACAACTCGTGTAGGCCCCGCTGTGCCACGTACGGCGTGGCGGCTTTGTGCCACGCGAGCCCTATCAGCGGGACAAGATTTGGGAGCTGGAGGTCGCGGAAAGCCTCACGCGTAGTCGCAATGAAGACTGTGTTGTCGATCGTCTTTTCTGCATCAGTGGGACGTATTCTCGCCCCTGGCGCCGATTGTCTCCTCGTATGGAACCTGTCTACCGCAGACAACATGCCTCGGACAATTCCTCGCCAAGAAGCATCTCTGGGGCGGCTCACTCACGCATTCCACCCGATATCGTCATCTCCACCATGGC
>JAADVT010000445.1:0-25999 GCA_023335895.1 Pythium rishiriense
CCCCCCCCCCCCCCCCCCCCCCCCCACGGTCGAGCGTGTTTGGGTCGCTGTTTATAGCTCCCCCTTGGAACAAGCCGTGGCGGCGGCGACGCCCAACTGGACAGAGCGTGACGGAGGAACAGCATGGCTATAAATTCCGTGGCGTAGTGATCCCTACACAAACCTCCGCCTTTGCCGAGCTATTCGCCTGCTTGGCTCTGCGCCAGGAATACCCACCGACTATTATAGCGATCCCTAGTGGATTGCTCGGACAAGACTCGGAGCTTCGTTTGGCGGCATGAGCCAACGCCGGGTGGGTAGTCGGGACGACGCATTTAGCCCACGCGCTGTCCCGCCTTCCTCGCTCGCGCGTCCGCCACGCACAAAAATGCCGAATCGCCTCTCATTTCCAACCGCGACGCACGGCGCGCAAGCTGGCCCCACCAACCGCACTTCTTCTAGCCGAGGCACAAACCAAACGGATGGAGACGGCGGCCGTGACCAAGCACTCGCTCGCGTTCATCCTCGACCATCGGCCGCCATGCGTTCGCGACCACGGCCCGTCGGTGCGACGGCGCGGGTCGGCGTCCCGCCCGGACGCGAGCGTCGCGGAGCTCGTCCAGGCGCTCCTGAGCCATCGCCACACGGCCAAACGGCCGTATGGGGTCGGTTCTCCATGCCAGCCACGCGCTCGCAAGCGCGTCCAGTCGACCGAGGAGAAGCGGCTCGCGAGACAGTGCACCGTGGACGGCTGCGCCAACTACACGATCGACCGCGGGCTCTGCTTCCGCCACGGGGTACGTTCCTCCCGTCCTCCCACCACGCTGTACTGGTAGACCTCACCGACCCGGCCTGGCCTGTGTAGGGAGGCAAGACGTGCTCGCTCGACGGCTGCGAGCGCAGCGCCAAGGCCCGCGGACTCTGCTGGCGCCACGGTGCGTGTTGGTGGATTAATTAGCCTCTGGAGACCGTGGCCTGACCTCCTTCCCCTACCCAGGCGGGTCGATCCGGTGCTCCGTGGCCGACTGCCCGCGAGGAGCCAAGTCGCGTGGGCTGTGCTGGTCCCACGGTGGCGGCAAGCGGTGCGCGCACAGCGACTGCGACGAGGTCGTGACCAGGCGCCGCGGCACGCTGTGCGCACGGCACGAGGCCCTGCGGGCGGAGCTAGGCTAGCTCCCATCGAAACACAACTTGAAGTCCCTCGCAGTCATCCTTGTTGGCTATCGTAGAAAGGAATCCTGGCCAAGGGTGACTATGGTGGTAAATAATTCGTCGCAGTTGCTGGGTTCCTTCATGCTCTTTCGAAAACTGTGCAATCCCTTCTGGAAGTTGGCGGTCGTCCCCTCCGGCTCCCCTCCTCCTCCTCCTCCATCGTCGTCATCCCATCGAACCACCCCCCACCACCATGGTCTTCTGCGGCGAGTGCGGCACCACGCTCACGCCCGACATCACGGGCCGCTTCTGCCCCGAGTGCGGTACGCTCCCCTCCGCTCCTCTCCTCTCCTCTCCGCTCCTCTCCTCCCAGTGCTAACAAACGACGCTTCCCTCGTGAACACTTCCAGGCTCGCCGATCCCTCCGAGCGTCCTCGCCGCGAACGCCGCGTCCACGAGCGCCGCTGCCTCGGCGCCCGCCGTCTTGACGCCCTCCTCCTCATTCTCGTCGCCGTCCCCCGTCGCCTCCTCCTCCTCCTCCTCGTCGTCCGTCGAGGCCGCGGCGGCGCGGCGCGAGGCCGCCGAGAAGAACGCGCTCGAGGCGCGGCTGCGCGCCGAGCAGTCGCAGCGCGAGGCCGCCGAGGCGATCGCGCGGTTCGAGCAGCACGAGACCCAGCGGCTGCTGGACCAGGCGGCCCGCGACGAGGCCCAGCGCCAGGCGCAGCTCGAGGCCGAGCGCCGCGCGATCGAGCAGCAGCGCGACGCGGCCGCGCAGCGCCGCCTCTCGGCCGAGCGCCAGGCCGAGGAAGCGCGCGCGCGCGCCGAGCAGGCGCGGCTCTCGGCCCAGCAGGCGATCGCCGACTACGAGACCCAGCAGCGCGAGCGGCTCGAGCAGGAGGAAGCGCGCAAGCAGCGCGAGCTCCAGCGCGCGCGCGAAGAGCAGCTCGCGCGCGCCGAGCAGGCGCGGCTGCGGCGCCAAGAGGCCGAGCGCGCGGCCGAGGAAGCGCGCGCCCACGCCGAGCGGCTCAAGCAGCAAGCGCTCGCGGCCCAGCAAATGCTCGCGCAGCAAGAAGAGGCGCGCCGCCGCCGCGAGCTCCAGCGCGACGAGGCGCGGCGGCTCCGCGAAGAGACCGAGCGCCGCGAGGCCAACCGGCGCGCGGCCGAGCTCGAGGCCCAGCGCGCGTTCGAGGCCAAGCAGCAGGCCGAGCAGCTCCGCGTCGAGGCGCTCCGCATGTCGACGGCCGCCGTCACGCTCGGCGATGACCAGTGCGCGAGCTGCCACGCCGCGCTCAAGCCCGCGCAAAAGTTTTGTCTCCAGTGCGGCGCCAAGCGTGGCGCGTCGACGGCATCGTCGGCGACGCCCGTGCCGCTCGGCTCGTCGGTCGCGTCGACCTGGGGGTCCTTCTCGTCGACCAGCAGCAGCGCTAGTGTCGGCAGCGCCACGGCGCTCACGTGTGGGTCGTGCCACACGAGCTTGAAGCCGACGCAGAAATTCTGTCTCAGCTGCGGTACCAAAGTCGCTGCTGCGGCACCAGCGTCCTCGACGACGGCCTCGTATACCCCGCCACCCGCGCCCGTCGCTGCAGCTGCGCCGGCGGCTCCCCTGACGTGTACCAACTGCGCCGTGGCGCTCAAGCCGACGCAAAAATTCTGTCTCAGCTGCGGTACCAAGGTGCAAGTCGCGGCGCCGACACTCACCACGGCGTCGTCGTTCTCGTCGACTTCGTCGGCGTCGTCGTTCACCTCGCAGTACGCTGCGCCGGCCGCGTCCGTTCCACTCCCGGCGCCGATCCCGCTCTCCTCGACGGGCTCGGCGTCGTCGCTACCGACGACCAAGCCCTGTAAATCGTGTGGCGTCGACTGCAACTACGCGGCCAAGTTTTGCGTGGGCTGCGGCTTCAACTTCGCCAAGGACGAAGAAGAGGAAGTCGCGCGCAACATGGAGGCCGCGCGCCTCCGCTCGCAAGCGCAAAAAGACAAGGAGATGCAGCAGCGCCAACAGGCCTCGCTGCTGGCGAGCCAGGCTGCTGCTGGGCGTCCGTACTAGGCTCTTCACAGGCTCTCGATGATAAAATCGCCTTGACTAAACAAAAAGACCGATCACCACTCACTCACTGCGTCGTCATCTTGCTGCTGTTGCCCACCGTCTCGCTGGAGTTGGGTCATGTAGATCTCGTAGTTGATGTCGTACGACGTATCGACAGGCGTGTCATCGAAGCCTTCTCGAGCAGCAGCAGGCACCACACTTGTTGGCACAGACCCTGCTTCATACGGCGCGTACACGTTTTCGTATGCGTATGCCGAGTAGTCATAAGCAGAGTAATCGTATGCGTACGCGTTTCCATTCTCGTCGACATAATAGGCTTCTGCGGCTGCTGCTGGATTGTTGTTTCCTTCAAGCTCGGTTTGATTAGTGTATTCCGTCGCCCCTGCTTGTTTAGGATCTCCATAGTACTTGAAGTTGCCGTCGATCGGAGCGCCTGGAGGCCAGGCGCCGTAATTCAACCCTTCTTCTGACTGATTTCCGCTGCTTGTGACCCCCTCGGGCGTCGTCCATGTCGCCTCGCCAGTCTTAGTATTGTAAAAGTATGACGCCCCAACGTTGTCGTCCCAGTACTCAACCCATTCTGGTGGTTCGTTCATCTCCAGCTCTCCGAGTTGCTGCATGTACGCGTTTTCGGGTGCATCACCCATGAGCTCGGGCGGCTTGACCCATTGTGATTCCATCGTCTCGCGGTTGTAATAGTACACGCAGCCACTGTCTTCGTCAAATAACTCGACCCAGCCTGCAATTGTACCGGCGACGGCGAAACTCTCGAGCGATACGAGCCGGGTGAGTTTACGCTTCGCGCGAGAATATCGGAAGGCACGCTGTATACGTATTGCCGCTTTCTTCGAGACACGGCGATACTTCAGCTCACGACGTGACAGCCACTGACGCACACTGCATTGTATGATCAACGACGCTGAAGCCGCGCGCGTGAGCCACTTGGCTCGAACAAATTTCTGGATCCGAAGAGCACTCTTTTTCTCAACCGTGAGCCACATCTGTAACTGCTCCATGCGCTTCCTCCTCGCGTAGACTACGCGAAGGTCTGCAAGTTGACGATACGCGTCGTAACGACGCCACGCACATTGAATTTTAGTCGCTGCAACACGTTCTTTCTCTCGCTGCTTTGCAAGTCGCTCCCGCTCTCTCTCCTCCGCCTCCACGCGAAGTCGGTCGTCTCGATCTTGAATCAGTTTGATCAATAACTTTTTTGCTCGACTTCGCCGCCAAGCGCTTTGGATGACCAATGCTGCATGAGCGCGCCGTTTATGCCACAAGTGTCGCCGGACTAGCCACCCACGGGAGTGGCGTTGGAGCACCAAAGCCGCCGCGTACTGCTTCTGCCGCTCGACTTCTCCTCGGCGGACGTGAGCGCGACGTCGGCCATACGCACCACGGATATGACGCTGGATACACACAGCAGCGTCTCTCTGCACGCGTCGGCAATCGGCTTCAAGACGCCCGCGATATCCTCTGAAAACTCGCTGGATGACGATAGCTTTGCGCTTCTGTCTTTGCATCATTTTCAGCTCAGAACGAGCGAGAAATACTCGCACACGTCTCTGGATGAGCGTAGCCGCTTGTTGTTGGTGATATGCGAGTTCGTAACGAGCAGCGACAAGCGCTCTCGTATGGCGCCGTTGCCGCCTTGAGGTATACACATTCTGGATTTTGGACGCCGCAATCGTTTGTCTGCGATGGTTTAGTAATGAGATCTTATTGCGGTGCGCATACCGCCTCACGTGCTTTTGCAGTAGTACAGCAGCATTTTCTTGTCGCACATATTCCTCAATTCTCAAGCGACTAGGATGAGGTTTTGTCGCAGGCGTGATGTGGTGGAATAGCGCGTCACATGAGTGACAAAAACGTCTTGTGCCTGGACATGACCGACACGCAACGCGAATCGCTCGGATGTTGCAGAAGGCACACACACCAAAACGCTGAGCTTTGCGCACTTGAAATCCTCGATACACGCGCTGTGCATTCGTGGCAAGTCGCTGCTGTCGCCGATACACCGATAGTTCCACAACGTTTCCATCGCCGTCAACATCATCACGCTCATGCCATCGCCGGATACAGTCACCACACAACTCCAACGAAAACCGCCAGCTATAATATCCTGCCGCAGCATTCCCGCAATCTTCGCACACGATACCGTCACGGTGGAGCTGTAGACGCCGATGCCACTCGCGTCTTGCAACATGGCTTCGGAACGTACTTTGGATACGGACCGCAGCTCGTTGACGCCGTGCCTCCGCTCGGAACACTAAATACGCGCGACGCCGGTGGTGGCCACGGTAACGAGACTGTATTAATCTTGCACTCTTGTCCAATCGCCAGTAATGCACAGCGGCATGAAGCTTTGTGAAAGCCTGTGATAGCCGCCAAACACGCTGCATCATTGAAGCAGCACGATGAGTCAAGACAAACTGACGTCGTTCACGTGCAATTCGTCGGCCTTGCGAGCCTCGATATACACGTTGCAATCGTCGGGTGGCTTTGTCTTGGCGATCAAGAAGTACTAACTGGGCAATTCGCGCGAAGAAAAACCATCGACGCATGGCCCGCTGGATTCGTGTCGCGCTGGTTTGTTCGAGCTTGTACGTCATGGCCGCCCAGCCAAACTTCTTGGCGAGGTAGTTCTTGTAGGCGGCGTGGATTCGCGCCACTTGTTGGAGTTCGAGAGCGTGCTGTTGCGCTGCCTTGGAAAGCTTGTGACGCACAAAATACCGCCGATAGAAGGCTTGGAGGCGTAGTGCTGCTTCTTGCTGTTGCTTTGTACACTGGGTTACGCTGCGGAGCGGTAAGAATACGTATTGTCGTGTATAAAATCCTCTCCAGGAGGCTTGGATCAGTGCTGCTTGACCGTTGTACCAGACAGTGCGTAGCTGGTTTTCTACCCGACATCGCACAAGGAAACGCCGAATGAGTGCCTGCAGTATTACAGCGCTCCGCTCTTGCCTCTGGGCTAGACGAACAACGCGGGCCGTACGTCGGCCACTATACCCCTGATACACGCGTTGGATGGTTCGAGCACAAACCCATTTCCTGACCAACAACATGCGCTTCTCCTGACGTTGGCGCTGTAAAAACGATCTCACGCAGTTTTGAATACGCGTGGCACTCTCGTGGCGTCGCTTGCGCATGCGGCGTTTAAACAGAACGCGCTTCATCACGCAGAGCGCGAGGAATTTCGCGATCCGCATCGCTGCGCGTTGTCGTCGCCGCCGTTGAGTTCGTCGTCTCGATAGAAACATTCGAACGACGCTCTGCGCCACGACCGCCGCCGCGAGCAACTCTTGATCTCGAGCCATCTCGAGGGTGTTGCGCACCCAAATGGGGAAATATCGGGCGAAGACCGGCCGCACGAGCCGTCTTTGCACAAGAGCGAGCGCGCACTTGCGCACAAACTGGCGCTGGTAAAAGAGCTGCCGCTTGCGTAGCAACGCCTCCATGGCGCGCACGTCGAAGGTGGCGTCATCCGTCCTGGTCCTGGCTCGCTTACTCCGCGCCGGTTTGTTGGATCGGGTCTCCTTGGGGTCCTTGGCCGATGGCAACGCAACCCGCTCGAGCACGCGGAACACGATGCCGCTGGCGTCTTCCCCGTACAACTGGAGACACTTTACGAGCGCGAGGTGCGGGTGTGTGCCGCTACGCAAGTCGGCAAAGCTCTGTGCCGCGGCGTTGCGCAGGTCCCACGTCGTCCCGACGTACCGGTGGCCCGTTTTCCTGTTCTCGAGCACGTACACACCTGCGTTCACATGGCGTGCGTCCGTTCCCTCGTCGTCCATGGCGTTGGCCTTGGGTTTCTGAGAGTTGTTGTGGCTGGTCGTGGTGTAGTTGTTGTTGGGGACGAGCGTCGGCACGGCGACCACGCGGCGCTGCTTCGCGGGGACAGTCACCACTACACTGGCCATTCGAGTGCCTGTGTGTATGTGCGGCGGCTTTGCTTCCTTGCGCGTCGCGTCGTAAATGCGCAGCGCGTACGTCTCGAGCATCTTGACGTCGTCAGGGTCGTCGTCAGCGCGGCGCGCCGACCCGTGCGGGCTCGTGGGCGGCGACCGCGAGGCCACCAACACGGGCGACGCGTGCGGCATCTCTCTGTGGGACGCTTTGCTCGGTGGTGGCGCCTTGGACGGCGACGTGATCAAAGCGAGCGTCGGCGCCGCATAGCCGGATTTCGCGGGCGTCGACTGGCGGCCCGCGGGCGCGATCGGCGCCGGGGGCAGGCGTGTTGGACTCGCCATGATTTCCTCTTTCATGTGGACACAGAGGCAAATGGCCTAGTAGCCTGCGCAGAGTTCTCCATGAGGCTCCCCTTTGTATCCCTTCGACGGCGATTGAAGTTCCGTTTCTCTTTTGGGGGAACAATAGTCCCTCCCGGGGAGGCACTATTATCCCGCTGGACCAATACATTGTGCAGGCAATTATTGTATGTGTCCCGACGGTTCTAAAAAGGATCTGAGATTATTTGTGTCGACGCAGCTTTTCTAACAGGCTTCAAGCTCTATTTGGTCTCCGCGTCGGACGGGGCCTCCTCACTGGGCTTTTTGGCGGCCTCGTCGTCGCTCTCACTCTCCGGGGGCTCGTTCAGCACGCTGTAGTACTCCGGGTTGGCGTCCACACAGTCGCGGAGCGCGAGCGTCTCCAGCCCGCAGTGCTCGATAAAGTCCTGGCCGTTCTGCTTGCAGCGGTCGAGGCAGGCCTCCCAGGCCGAAAACTCCTTGCCGCACGGGCCGGCCTTCATGAACTTGCAAAAGCCGCACTCGGCCTTGGCGGCCGCGCCCGTACACGCGCCAGTCTCCGGGTCGAACGACGACGACACGCAGAGCGTGCCCTTGAGCACAGTGTTCTCCGTGGGCGGCGGCGCGACGCTCGCGGGCACGGCCGGGAACGGGTTGAACAGCGGCAGGAGCTTGGACTCGAACGCGGGCAGCTCGCCGTTCCACTCGGCGGCGGCGGCCTTGTCGTCCGCGAGCAGCGCATCGAGCTGGCCGCTCGCGCGGAGCCGCTCGAGCAGCACGCTCGTGTAGCCGCTGTTGAGACCCTGCTCGCCGTTGAGCGACGCGACCGTGACGTGCGGGTAGTCGATGCCGGCGTCGAAATCGATCGGCTCGCCCGACTCAGTCGTGACGCTCACGAGCACGGCCTGGGTCTGCGCGTCTTCGACGTAGCCCTTGACGTGGAGCTGCGTGGCGCGGCCAAGGATCGGCGCGAACGCCTCCTTCTCCTTGTCCGTCGGGTTGTACTTGAGCACAAGAAAGAGCTGGCCGTCCGGACCCGTGGCAAACTTGGACGGGTACTGCTCGCGCAGCGTGGCGGCTGAGGCCTTGTCCACGAACACGCCGACGAATTCCACGCCCGGGCCGGCAAACGGCGCGGTGGCGTCCTGCGACGGCTGGTCCGCGGCGGCCTCGAGGCGCGTAGCCGACGAGAGAGCGATCACAGCGGAGGCGGCGGCCGCGGGCCCCGCGAGCAGCGACGCGAGCGAGCGGCGCACGCGCTGGTGGAACATGGCCGAGCTTTGGTCGTGATCCACGCGATGGAAATGGAGTGCGGACCACAGGCCAAGGAAAGCCAAGGAGCGAGACATGTCGGCGACCAGGTAGCCCAAATACCAGTTGAGGTGGTGCACACGATTCGAAGCCAGCCGAATGTCATGTGGGACACAACCGAGGCTAACTTAGGCTAGGTTTTCGGTCCAATCCGGTTCTAATGGGAACTCGATGGTCGGGTGAGGCCCCACAGAACAGGGGCGACTTGGCCAAAGTCGCGGAACGAAAGCCATGCCGCTGGCGCGCATGCCGTTGCTGCGGCGCCGCTTGTTCTCGCAGCGCGCGCTGCGGCGCTACGACGACTCGGCGCGCTCCTCTACGACGGCCTCCTCCTCCTCCACTTCCTCCTCCGCCTCCTCCTCTTCGTCACCTTCGGTGGCCCGTGCGACCGCGCCGCAAGTCCAGCATGCGCTCGACGGGCGGTCGTACCTGCTGCCGACCATGACGCTCCAGCGCGCGCCAGGCACGCACGCGATCGCCGCGGCCACGCCCGTGGAGGGACCGCTGCTACAGACGCGCGCGCGTAAGACCCCCATCGTGTTGGATCTGCAGCTCGTCTCGAGCGACGGTACGTCCAGTGTTAAACCAGTCATGGGTGGGTCGGTGCCTTAATAACAACGGAACATTGATGATGAACAGGCTCCCCGCACGCGAACCCCATCAAGAAACACGAGCTGCGCGCAGAGATCGAGCGCCTCCATGTACGTTACGGACTGTACTTTTCATTTGGCGGGACGCAGAGCCTCATCGCCGCATGATGCTCGCAGGCGCTGGGGTTCATTCCCGTGGGTATTACGAACGCCAGCGAAGACATCAAGCAGCTCGCGCAGAAGCTCCACTTGCCCTACTTTATCAGTACACGCATGCAGTTCTCTGCCCAGCAGCAGCAACAGAACGCACTGGAACGGGAGTCTCCCATCGATGCAGACGAGACGCGGACAGCGAACGCTCCCGAGATGAAGGATGTGTCGTCCGCCGCAGATGCCAGTGCCGAGAGTTCAGAGGGTTCAGTCGAGCACGCCACCCCAGAGCAGTCGGCCGCCATCTCGACAGAAGCGCCGATGGTCGTGTACTCGTCCGTGCGTTCGGGTCAGCAGATTTTCGCGCAAAACCGCGCGCTCGTCGTGCTCGGAAATGTGAACTCAGGCGCGGAAGTGCTCGCGGACGGCGATATTTTCGTCATGGGCGCGCTCAAGGGCCGTGCACTCGCGGGCATCGGAGGCGACGTGCGCGCACGGATCACGTGCCAGAGCTTTGACGCCGAGCTCGTGTCGATCGCCCACCACTTTACGACCTGTGACGACATCGCCGCGCTCCCTCAGAACGGCGATCTCAAGCTGTTCAAGCCCACGACGGTATGCGTACAGGACGACCAGCTCCATTTCCAGTCCACGTCATGAGGCGTCGGGCCTGATGGGCCAATGGGAGATGTGGGAACGAAACATAATAATACAGTGCCGTGAATTATAATACGATAGATGCTTCTTGCGCATCAGCGCGTCGGTCCGTGGTTGTCATAGCCGACTCGTGGCGGCGTCGAACGTCGAATCCATCGTGTCGCCGAACGCGTCCGCGTGGTCGATCGAGTGCTGCACCGTCGCGCGGTAGTGGGCCGAGCTCCGGCAATCGAGCGAGCAGAATTCGTCGGCGCTTGGTGTTGTGGTCTTTGTTGCGGTGGTCTTGGCGAGGTGCGCGTCGGCGCCGTGTGCGCGGAAGAACCGCCGGTGGCAGTTGGCGCACGTCGCCTGCATGGCGCGCTGGGACGCGCGCGGGCAGTGCTGCGGCTGCGCCTCGAGCTCCTGCAGCATGTCCACGCGCTGGCGCATCTCGCTCGAGGCCGAGAGCCGAGAGGGCGCCATGCGGCGCCGCCGACGTGCTGTGTCGCCATTGTCGAGGCTCTTGGGCTGCGAGGCCGTCCAGTGGTGGAGCAGAAACTTCCACAAGCGCGTGTAGGCGCTGGTCGAGACGGGGTGCGGCTCACCGAGCGGCGCGGCGTCGGGCACCGGGAGCGGGCGCACCGTCGCGGACGCGGCAGCGCCGCAGCGGCCGTCGGACGGCGTGGGCATCGATGGGGTCATGGTGACGCACGGCATGGCTGGTTGAACAAGTTGTGTTCTCGACGTTTTGGTTCTCTGGCGGTTGGGAAGCTCTTCCGGCCGGAGTGTTCTTTGAAGAGCAGGGAAATTGCGCAAATGAGCCGAGGCGGAACCGCGCCGGGATTAACCCAGTACGGAACGTGATACATTTTGCGCGGGAGGCGCACGCGTGTGGGGGGAAGCGAGAGGGTGTAGCCGGGAAGCGAGAACAGCCCACTCCGGGATCTGAGACCTTCCGTTCTTCCAACTTCCACGTCGGGTCTGTTCTCCCAATTTTCCATCAGACGAAACGGCGCAGAGACGGAACAAATCCGAGTCGATGGTTAAAACTAGGCTTTGGTCACCTTAGTTTTGGAGATAATCAGGATGCCGGACGTGGAATGCATCTCTCTAGGACACCGAGTGTTGGTCGCTTCTTCGTTGAAGCCCCCCGAACCGGATTGAATCGTGCGACGCGCATTCTCGGATGTCAGTGAATGTGGATGTCGATGCAGCCAGGTGACGTCGCGATCCGACAACCGCTGGAACAAAACCAAGAGAGAATAGCTTTCATTGCCCTTGGGCAACGTTTAGACGATGGCACCAATAACCCAGCACAACATTGCCTGCTTTTCTCTGTGACACGAGCGGGTCTTCGCCGCGCGGAGAAACCCAGCGCGGGGGAAACTCATGTCCCTGCTTACTGTTGCCTCGGCGTTCGCTTTCCATGGGTGCGCGCCGCTTCAGAGGTGAAGTGGCCAGGAACTCACGCCCCACGGTTTCATGGTTCTGTGCGAGAGAACATTTTGCTGGGCAATTGATGGGTGCACTGGCGGAATGGCGTATGATTGGATGGATGATTGGCGAATTTCAACCAATGAAAAATTATGATACGAGTGGGATTTGAACCCACGCCCCGAAAGACTGGAGCCTAAATCCAGCGCCTTAGACCACTCGGCCATCGTACCATGTTGGTCGTAGGATGAAGCAAGTTGTTGTTGTCTCTAGACAACGTTTGAGGTCAAGCATGCAGACAAAAATACACCAAGCACCATTTCGGCGATTTGGATACCATCCTCACGACCCTCCGGTGTACACTGTCGCCCCATCACTGATGGCCCATCACGGATGGACCAACCGGGCTCCCATCCCCGTCTTCTTCCGGCCACGGTGGTGGTTGACGCTGGGCACCACTGTTCTCCAAGGGTCAAACAACCACCACGCGTCCTTCCCATCCTGTAAAAATCAAGGCCGAGAGAGAACATCATCGGATACTGTAGTATTACAAAAACACAATTCACGAGATGACATCTCACGAATTGTTCCAGCACCAGGAACACATAACAATCGCATCACGGAGCGAGCGTCCACATGATTGTGCAGCGTGGGCTGCTTCACCAGTCCGCACCATTTGTCAGCGCTGACTTTTTTTTTTCGTTTCATCCTCACGCCTGAGTCTGAGGATGTTGGTCACGTGGTCAACATGGACCTAACCAACGCAGACCTAACCTTTTCATTTCGGCAGACGACCATGAAAGACGAGCGCGCTCTGTTAGACCAGAGGATGCACGGCTACGAGGACGCCGCGTGGGACCCCGCGACGCTGGACCTGGACGCCGACGTCGCGGCCATCGCGCGCTGGGCGGCGGCCCACGACGCCCATACCCACGAGCCAACGACCCGGAGCGAAGCGCCGGGCCCCGCCGCGGAGGACGACAGGGAGGAGCAGGGAGAGGACGAAGAGGAGGTGGTGGTGGAGGAGGAGGAGGAGGAGTGTCTCCGCTCGGGCCGCACAGACACTGCGAGCGACAGCAGTGCACCGCGTGATCGGTCGGAGCCCAAGCGCCGCAAGCGCAGCGACGCTCCGCGCACGCGCCGCATCCGCAAGCCCCGCAAGTCGACGTACGTGGCCCAAAAGGTGTGACCCGTGGCTGTCTGTGTGGCGATACTTCCCAAGGTCTCCTCTCACTAGTTCGGTTGCCACGCCCTAGGAGCTCAAGAGTTCGCTGAACGACGAGATCCGCGTGCTGGAGGCGCGGCTCGAGCTGCTGCGCGTGCGTGCCGGGCTGCCCTCGAGCGAGGACAAGCGCTCGGTCGCGAGCGTCCAGGCAGCCAACTTTGAGATCGAAGAGGCCATCCACGCCAACCTGCTCGACATTGCGCGGTTCCACTCGATGATCTCGCGGCACATGGTACGTGCGCGCGTTCGCAGGTTGGGTCGGTCCGCCACGGTGGTCTCACAGTGGCGGTGGCGCAGCACTCGATACCAGGCGGAGGACCCATGTCGACCAGCATTCTCCTCTCCAAGGACGCGGCCGAGCGCCGCGCGACGCTGCGCGCGATCCGTGACATGAAGCTGCGCCGCGCGCGCGAGGTGCTCGAGAACCGCATGCAGTACGTCGACAACACCAAGCCGTACGTCGTGGAGGAGCGGTTCTTTTCGGACGACGGCGTGTTCCACTGCAAGCGCTTTGAGGTGCTGCCGTTCGACGCCGTGGGCGACGTGAGCCAGGCGTTTGATGCGCTGCTGGGGTTCCTCGCGAACATGGCGCCGACGCTCACGAGGCGGGCGCGCGGTCGCGCCGTTGTGCGCGAAGACTTTGACCTCGTGGACCAGACGACGTGGCTACGGCGTGTCGTCGCCGAGTTTCGTGTGGGCTCGGACGCGCCGTCGCAGTCGTACACGCAGGAGCTCCACTGCGTCGGGTTTGCCCAGTTGTTCCCGTCGAGCGACAAGAAAGACCCGCAGCCCGTGGGCATCGTCGCCGTCGACTCGATCGACGGCGACGAGCTGTACCCGTACAAGCCGCTCGAGCGTGTGCGCAAGGACGTCACGGCCGCCATCAGCGTGCGCCTCGAGCCCGCGTCCAAGGGCCCGCACCGCCACATGGTCGTGGTCCGCAAGAGCACCTTTCTCCGGCTCCACGACGCGCCGTTCCCGCTGGCACCGGCCGTGAAGGAGGACATGCGCGCTCGCATGACCGACTGGTGCGTCGCCATGAACGCAGCGCTCCGCGACGCGCTGCCCGGCGCCCTGAGCTCTTGATACCAACAACCAAATGAAATCCACTTGCGTGTCATTCCCCTCTCGCTCGGCATCATCAACTCGTGGAGGGTGATGTGGATTACGGTCTGTCTGCTCGAAAGTCTCCCATCGCGCGGGACGAGCGCGACCAGTTGGCGATCCCGAGTGCCACGTGATGGCGATGGAGGCGTCGACGCTGCGCAGCATGTTGGAGCGGCCAGGCGATCTCTCGGGTGGCGCCTTTGAGGACGGCACCGACAGCGCGGCCTCTGGTGGCAGCGACACCGACGCCGCCGGGACCCGGCGACCACGCCGCCACAAGCGGCGCCAGCCAGAGACGAGCGAGCGCTCGACGCGCAAGCCCACGTACCTCGCGCGCAAGGTGAGGTTGGTGTGTGTGGGGAGACCCTGAGACTTCTTTGGCGGAGCTGAGACTGAGTCCACAGTGTCCACACAGGAGGAGAAAGAGGCGCTCGCCGACCAGATCCGCGCGCTCGAGGCGCGGCTCGACGAGCTGCGGCTCCGCGCGGGGCTGCCCACGGGCGAGGCCCAGCGCTCGCTCGCGCACGTGCAGCACGCGAACGCCCAGATCGAGGAGAGCATCCACTCGAACCTGATCGGGCTCGCCCAGTTCCAGTCGCTCGTGGCACGACACTTGGTACGCTCCGTACATGTTAACACCCTCATCACACGACATCACGGTGACTATTCATCATGACACAGCACGCGATCCCCGTGGACCCGATCGCGACGATCATCCATCTCTCCGACGACCTGGCCGAGCGCCGCGCGACGCTGCGCGCGATCCGGCCCATGAAGTTACGCCGGGCCAGGGAGCTCGTGGTCGACCGGCTCGCGGGCATGCGCGCGACGCAGCCGTACCAGACCGAGGAGCGCTTCGTCTCGCGCGACGGCGACTACCACTGCCGGCGCTTTGACATCCACCCGTTCCACGGGTTCCCGTGCGGCGCGCGCCAGCTCTACGACGCGCTGATCCACTATCTGTCGAACCGCGAGCTCAGTATCACCGAGATGCTGGGCCAGCTCACGCTGCGCGAGCACATGGACTGCGAGGACCCGACGCTGTGGAACCATCGCGTCGTGTCCACGACGGGCGCCGGGTACGTCCAGGACCTCAACACGGCCGGCTTTGCCGAGTTTGTCGACCACGACGAGCCCACCGGTGGCGTGCGCGGCCCGCACGGGATCATCGCCGTCGACTCGGTCGACGACGACGAGTTGTACCCGTACGAGCCCGAGGAGCGCGTGCGCAAGGACGTCACCGCCGCACTGCTGGTCTGCGAAGTACCCGCGGGCGGCGCGGACGCGCGGCCCGTGGCCGTGCTCAAGCGGTGCGTGTTTGTGACGATCCACAAGCCGCACTTTGCGCTGCCGCCGAGCGTCATGGACGAGGTCGTCGCCAACGTCGCGACCTGGAGCACGGTCATGGCCACGTTTCTTCGCGACCACGCGACCACCACGGCCTCCAACTCGACCGCATAGTCATCCACGCCTGTCTTTAATCGTCAAACGTTGTGTATTTGGAGGTTGGATTTGGTGGGGTTTTTTTCTCACGTCGATGAGGGGGAGGAAGCCAGGGACGACGGTGAGGACGTGCTGGATGGCCCTGCCGCGGCCATGGCGCTCAGACGCTCGCGCACGGCGAGCAGCATGAGGTCGCCCCACTGCATCGCGAGCGAGCGCAGCGGCGCCTGGATGGGCTCGGGCACGGGGTGGCGCCCGCCGCTGCTGTGGCGCGTAATCACGGACGACCGCGCGAGCGCCGTCACGCGCTCGCCCGAGCGCGACTCGACCTGCAGGATGATGCACGCGCCGTCGAGATCGTGGCGCACGCGCTCCTCGGGCACGTACGGGTACAGCTCGTCGGACTCGACGGCCTGCGTGCCGATGATCGCGTGCTCCTGGGGCATCTCGGCGCACGCGCCCTCGGCAAAGTACTGCCGGAAGATCGTGACGTTGGCGTCAATCGTGAGCCCAAAGCTCGTCGTCGACATGAGCCGGCGCTGCGAGACGCGCGCGTCGCCCTGCTCGGCCAGCTCGTCGTCCTCGCGGACCGTAAGGTCGCCGAGCCGCTCGGACACGTAGATCTCGACGTTTTGCGCGTAAAAGCCGACGGCGTCGTAGGCCTCGCGCACGGAGCAGCGGAACGGCGTGACGTCGAACTGGACGAGCGCCATCGAGCCGTCGTCGCCCTCGAACCACTCGGTCGCGACGTGGGGCCGCGCGAGGTCCAGGAAGCGGCACCGCTCGCGGATCAACGCGCGCGCGTCGCGGATCCGGGCCGCGCTGGCGCGTGCCAACACGTCGCGACGCGCGCGGTCGTTGCGAGGCAAATGGATGGGCTCGGCCACGGCGTGCGCGCGGCGCGACGCCGCGTACGACGAGAGCAGCGCACGGACGCCCGCGAACGCGACGTGGCGGTCGCGCGCGACCTCGCGGCGCCGCGCGGCCGCAACCTCCGAATAACGGAGACCGTCGTGGTTGTGATCGTCGTGGTCGTGGTCGGCGACAGGCACATGGCCCTGGAGCAGCCGCAGCTGCGCCTGGAGCGCCGCGATGTCGCGCTCGAGGCGCTGCTTCTCCTCCTTGCGGACCGTGAACGTCGACTTGCGCGGCGCGCGCCGGGGCTTGGCCGGTGGGGCCATCGGGAATGTGAGGAGGGTTCTCAGATGTGGACACATAGTGGAGGGCGTCATCCTACTGAGATAGGATGGTGTTTATGTCACTTTTTATTTTATTTTTTGTGGGCCATTTGGCCATTTTTGGGGGTGGAGCATGGGGAGCGCTGCGACGGACGTGGCGGTGGCGCCGCGCACAAGCGCCCGGCGCACCCAAGGCGGGACGTTCTCTGAGCTGTGGGCGGCGGCGCAGCGCGCAGCGGAGGAGGAGGAGGAGGAGGAGGGATTGGCGGCGGCGCCTGGGAGCACAGCGGAGGAGGAGGACGACGACGACGAGGAGGAGGAGGACGAGGAGGAGGGCGAGGAGGATGCTGCTACACGGCGAAACACAGGCGCAGTGAAGAAACGCAAGGCGTCGGCGGGGGTCTCGGATGAGAGGCCCAAGCGTCCTCGGCGGCGGCGGTCGCGCAAGCCGACCTATCTCCTCCAAAAGGTGGCGGAGTTGTCGTGTGTGTGGTTATCGGGGCTCGCGAGGAGGGGGTCACTGACGACGAGGTGTCTCGAGCGCAGGAAGAGCGCGAGCTTTTGATCGAGGAGATCCGCATCCTCGAGGCGCGGTCCGAGCTCCTGCGCATCAAGACGGGGCTGCCCACGGAGCAGGACCGGCGGTCGCTCGCGCACCTCCAGGCCGACAATTTCGACATGGAGGAGAAGATCCACGGCAATCTCATGCACCTCGGGCGCTGCGTGAGCATGATCAGCCGCGAGATCGTACGTGGCGTCCACCCCTTCCCCACTGCTGTGGTTTTGTCTTTGTCATCTCTGACTCTGACGCTGTGTGTTTGTGGGCCGGTAGAACGCGACGCCCGTGAACCCGATGAAGACGTACATCCACTTGCCACGCAACCTCCACACACGACGCGAGCTGCTCCGCAACATGAAGGAGATGCGGCTTCGCCGCGCCGAGCAGCTCGTGGCCGAGCGGCTCTATTTCTTCGACAGCCTCAAGCCGTACACGAGCGAAGAGCGGTTCCAGGACGCGCGCGGCATTTACAACTGCAAGCGGTTCGACATTATCCAGTTTGACGGGCTCTCGAGCGGGCGCCAAGTGTTTGACGCGCTCATGTTTTACCACTCGAACGTCGAGATCAGCGTGACCGAGACGCTCGGGCACCTCACGATCCGCGAGGACGCCGACGACTTTGACCCGTCGATCTGGAACCACCGCGTGATCTCGCGCAACACGGCGGGGTACACGGACGACCTCAACGTCGTGGGCTTTATGCGGTACGACGACTCGCACGTCGTGGCCGCCGACGGCACGCGGCGATGCAGCAGCACACCCGTGGCCGTGGTCGCGTGCGACTCTGTCGACGACGACGACCTCCACCCGTACGTCCCCAGCGAGCGCGTGCGCAAGGACTTCACGGCGTCCTACACGATCACCGAGCTGCGACGGCCCGAGACGCTCGAGTTCGTGGTCGTGCTCAAACGGTGCGTGTTCGCGTCGGTCCACCCGCCCCAGTTTGAGGTGTCGCGGGCCGTCAAAGACGCCATGGAGGACCAGATCACGGCCTGGGCCAACGTCGTCACGCGGCTCATCCGTGACAAAGTGTACGCCGACCTCGCAACGCCGGATGGTACTCACATTTGAAATTTTAATCGAATGTACTAGCTTAGGTTATAAAAAGCCAAACTAACCGTCTTGGACTGTGTTTTTGGGTGGTGTAGGGGCGCAGCTTGGTTAGTCCCAACGTGTCTCAGTTCGCGGGCCAGGTTAGGCCTGAGTATTTTGATTGAGTTCCGACGAAGGTCGGACGGTCTCACCTTGATCCATGGCGTTCGCCGGCGACGCCACGGCGCTGGCGCTCCAGAGCTTCCTGGAGATGGAGGACCAGCTGGAGCACGCAGGGTCACCCGCGTCCTCGGGTGCGCCGCTGGCGTTCGACGCCGACGTCGCGGCCATCGCGAGCTGGGCCGCCGCGCAGCCGAGCGACTTCCACGCTCCCCCTCCTCCTCCTCCTCCTCCGTCCAGCCACGTGGCGCCCTCACCCGTACAGATCGACAGCGCGAGCGACAGCAGCGCCAGCAGCGCAGCGGCCGAGCCCCGGCGCCGCAAGCGGCCCAAGTCGACACCTTCGTCGCCCAAACAGCCCGCGACCCGTGCGACGCCGTCGCCGCCGTCGTCGTCGGTCGGCGACGACGAGCCCAAGCCGCGCAAGCCGACGTACCTGGTGCGCAAAGAAGAGAAAAACTCGCTGAGTGACGAGATCCGCGTGCTCGAGGCCCACTTGGAGCTGCTCAAAGTGCGCGCGGGGCTCCCGACGGGCGAGGAAAAAAAGACGCTCTCGAGCGTCCAGGCTGCCAATTTTGAGATCGAAGAGGCCATCCACGCCAACCTGCTGGGCATCGCGCGGTTCCACTCGCTGCTCTCGCGTCACTTGGTACGGTCGTGAGTGCGTGCTCGTGGGGGTGTGAGGGTACACGACTCTGACGGTCCATTCATTTTTTTTGTTTTCCCGAACAGCATTCGATCCCCGTGAGCCCCATGAAGACGTACATCCACCTGTCCAAGGACATTGCCGAGCGCCGCGCGACGCTGCGCGCGATGCGCGACATGAAGCTGCGCCGCTCGCAGGAGCTGACGGAGAACCGTATGCGGTACGTGGACGCGACCAAGCCGTACACGACCGAGGAGCGGTACTACACGGACGACGGCGTGTACCGGTGCAAGCGCTTTGAGATCGTGCCATTCGAGAATGTCCACAGCGCCAAGCAGGTGTACGACGCTCTCATGTACTACCACTCGAACGTCGAAATCGCGGTGAGCGACACCCTGGGCAAGCTCACGATCCGCGAGGACATGGACGTCGTGGACCCGACGATCTGGAACCACCGGCTCGTCTCGGCCCTCGACACGGAGGGCAATTTCGTACAGGAGCTCAACACGGTCGGGTTTTCCCAATTCTACGAGGCCTCGGATCGCCACCACGGGGCCCACGTCGGCATCGTCGCGCTCGACGCCGTCGATGTCGACGAGCTGTACCCGTACAAGCCCCACGAGCGCGTGCGCAAGGACGTCACGGCCGCGATGAGCGTGAGCGAAGTGCGCGTGCCCGGCGCGGCCAAACCGATCGTCGTGCTGCGGCGGTGCACGTTCCTCGCGCTCCACCCGGCGCAGTTTCCGCTGCCGGCGTCGGTCGTCGAGGACATGCGCACGGCCATCGCCGACTGGTGCGGCGTCATGACTAAGTTTTTGCGGAACGCCTTGTCGTCGACCGAGCCGTGAGAGCGACCATACCCAGTGAAGTGAAGAAGACGAGCAAAGGGCTCGTAGTCTGTGTGGCAAATCAATGTAAATTTATGAGACTTGTAGGACACGGAGCCCAGTCCGAGTATACTAGAAAGAGCTACCGTTCCCAAAGCCAGTTGGCTTGGCCGAGTCCAAGTCCATCGTAAAGGTACCGGCGCGACGATCGTTGAACGGCGTCCAGATCCTCGAGCGAGGCACATTCGGTGTAGTTCGGTGCAGCCGCAGCGCCTCGAGAGCTCTCAGCTCGCCATTGGGTCGAATCAATGGCACCGATCGATGGTAACTGGTGCCACGCCTAGAGCACTGGAGCTTCTGTTGCTTTTGAACACGACACCGAGTCACCATGGCAAAAAGCATACTAGCAAAAACAATCGTATATCGACCCGAGCAAGACTTAGTCTGACGTAGGGAACCAGCGAGTCGTGTGGTGGGGTTTGAAACTACTCGGAGTGAAAAGTCGCGACTGCGTGACCGAATACTGGATCCTGACCGGTGGGCTGCCGCCAAGGGTTCCTCATCAGGGCTTCCTGGGTCAAAAGCCTCTCCTTGTGTTCGTTCTCCGTGGCTCCGCCGTAACCACAGTCGTGGGTTGTGTGCCCATCATCCAGAAAACGCTCGGAACGCTGGAATCGGGGGATAGTCACACCGGTCTTCTGCGGCCACAACGTCTAAGGACCACCTCCCTCCTGTACTTCTAAAGTGGCGGTCCCCGACGCCAACATCATGCGTTCGGGCTGGTTTCTCCGATCCGGCGACGGGTGTCGCGCGGCCCCGAAGCGCGCACGCACAAGCGACGTCGTTTGAGGTAATGCCGACACTGCCACGGCTCGCAAGTTGAAAACCGACCGAAAGCGCGTAGGTTTGTCTGTTTTTGTTTCCAAGCAGACGCTAGAAAACGGCACCGCCATCACTGACTCAGGATTTGGGTGTCATGCTGGTAGCAAGAGCGTGCGGCGCTCGCCGACGCCGTTTACGCGCTCGAAGAGCAGCTCGACGAGCTGCGGTCCCGCGCAGGACTCCCCTCCAAGGCCGACAAAGCCGTCGTCCAGGCCGTCAAGGCACAGAGCCTGGCCATTGAGCGCCAAATCCATGCCATCAACTCGGACTTGGCGCGTCTAAGCTCACTAGTCACGCGTGAAATCGTACGCCCAAGTCTCTTCTACTACCGACTCGTGTGAAATGACTCAATAATCTAACGAGGTGCGTGCTCAAGCAGCTCCAGGAGAACAGCACCAAGTGGTGTGCCTACCATATCAAGTACCTGCGCGAGTTTGTCGTGGTCGACGCGTAGCGGGGGCTGCGCATAAACGAGGCAAAAACTGCTATCACTGTCATTATTGGCACCTTACCGAGTCTCCGATAGTCAAGACTCGATGGCATGGGGAAAACCTACACGCAGTGGCTCATCGTCTAGAGATGCTCCACTCTCGTTCACGGTCGCCTCCACTCACTCGTCACGATCGAGAGGGTATAGTATTTGAGTTCAACTGTTGATCTGTGCGTTAGGACCAGACGCTCTGCTTTTTGTTGTCGTTGTTTTGGTATCCTTTCGGGCCAAGTGTAAACCCGCTATCGACATTCATCCACCGGCCTCGGGACATAATCGCCTCGTTCCGCAATTGGAGAGACCACCACTCGTCCATCCAGTTTCAGGCTTCGTCTTGGCCGCGAAATCGGTTCGGAGATTGATTTTGGGGAGCCCACCACCGACTGCTCGTGGAAAGTTCCGCTGCACCACGCACCGTTCAGTCGGATCCATGGAATGCTTACGACGTCATGATTCAGGGAGCCCCCTTTGATCGAGTCCAGATTCCATTTGAGCAGCTCGCCGATGGCACCACCACCGGATCGTCCGAGGTCGCAAATGCCTGTGGGGAAGCGTAAGCG
This sequence comes from Pythium rishiriense, assembly GCA_023335895.1. Classification (NCBI taxonomy): domain Eukaryota; phylum Oomycota; class Peronosporomycetes; order Pythiales; family Pythiaceae; genus Pythium; species Pythium rishiriense. Next base: position 21,676 of record JAADVT010000445.1, read on the forward strand.
AGTCGCCGCGAGAGAACCGCGAGCGCCGTTGGTGCCAGTGTTAACGGAGACCGAACCGCCACGACCCCGTGAAACCCGTGCGACGCGGACGAGCAATGACGAGACTCGTATAAAACAGCCTGCGTACGTGGCACAGCGGGTCCGTGAGGCATTAGTTGTGAGCGTGTGGGTGTGTCAATCAATCGGGCTTGACATCGACACGGTCGGCGTGGTTGTTGTTGTGACGCTAGCAAGAGAGACACGCGCTCTTGGACCAAGTCCGTGCTCTAGAAGCGCACGTTGACGAGTTGCGTCGCCTCGCCGGGCTACCGACTCAGCAAGACAAAGACGAAATCGATGGTGTGCGCGCGCTGAGCGTCAAGATGGACGAGCAGCTCCATGCGACTGGACGGTATCTCAACCGCCTCAACTCGATGATTACCAACGAACTGGTGCGTCGGCACCATGGTCTCTTCCTGGTTTTTTGTTTTGAAGGCACTGATCTGTGCATGTTGACCAGTTATTGCCTGCCGTGAACACGCTGTCGACGTTTATCCACTTGCCGCGGGACATGGACCAGCGCCGCGCGATCTTACGCAGCATCCAAGAGGTCAAGCTGCGACGCGGGATCGAAGTCGCGACCCAGTGGCTCGGCCACCTCGACCACTCGATCCCGTTCGTCGACGAGAAGGCGTTCACGATCCCGAGCGGCGAGTGCCACTACCTCCGTGCCGAGATCGACCAGTTTCGCAACTTTCGCACGGCGCGCGAACTGTACGACACGTTTGTCCAGTTTTTGTACAACATGGAGATCAGTGTCACCGAAGGGCTCGGCCAATTGACGCTCCGTGAGGACTCGGACGACACGTTCGACCCGACGATCTGGAACCACCGGTTTGTGACAGTCGCCGAGGACGTCGGTGTCCCCGAGGAGCTCAATTTCGTCGCCTTTGCACAGTTCTATCCTCATTCGTCGTACACCAACTCGCCCATGGGGATCATCGTGTACGACACGGTCAATGTCGACGACTTGTATCCGTACCTCCCGGAGGAGCGCACCTGTAAAGACGTCCAGGGCACGCACATGGTCTTTGAAGTGCCCAAGCCCGGCACAAATGAGACCGTCGTCGTGCTTAAGCAGTGCCGCGTGTGTGTGCAACTGCCCCCGCGCTTTGAGGTCGCAGACAATGTGCTTCGGCAGCTCCAACAAAACTTTTCGAATTGGCCCAACTACATCGTCAAGTATCTCCACGAGTACGTCGTGGCCGATACATCCGGAGCGGTAGGGCACTAGTAGTGAATCTATTCATGTAGCGAGTATTATCAACAACCAACCGAGGCCGTATTAATGAAGGTTCCAAACCAATTCTAACCGTCCAACGAGCGATGAACTAGCCGTACCGAGTGCTACGGCACGACATTGTACGCGTGGAGGTACTTGATGATATGGGCAGACCACTTTGTGCTGTTTTCGTGGAGCTTCCGAAGAGCGTGGGGCGCCATCTCAAACTGCGGCTCGAGCTGGACGATCAGCGTACACTGCTTGAGCACCACGACCGTCTCGTTCGTGCCGGGCTTGGGTAGTTCGTACATCATGTGCGCGGCCTGGAAGTCCTTGCACGTCCGCTGGTCCGGGAGGTACGGGTACAGGTCGTCGACGTTGACCGTGTCGTTGACGACGATCCCCATGGGCGAGTTCGTGTACGGCGAGTGGCTGTAAAATCGTGCAAACCCGACGTAGTTGAGCTCTTCGGTGCAGCCCACGTCCTCGGCGACGGTGACGAACCGGTGGTTCCAGATCGTCGGATCAAAACTTTCGGTGTCCTCTCGTAGCGTCAGTTGGCCCAGCCCCTCGGTCACGCTGATCTCCATGTTGTACGCGAGCTCCACGAAGGCCTTGAAGAGCTGCCACGCCGACTTGAAGTTGGGGAATTGGTTGATCTCTAAGCGGTGGCGATGGAACTCGCCGGTCGCACTCAAGAAACTCTCCTCGCTCAAGTACGGGACCGAGTGGTCGAGATGGTGGAGGCTCTGGACCACAGTTTCGATCCCACGGCGTAGCTTTAACGCCTCCATGTCGCGTAAGATCGCGCGCCGCTGGGCCATATCTTGAGGTAGATGGATAAACGTCGACAGCGGGTTCACAATCAGCAGCAACTACACACAACCAACAACAACACAAAACAAAAAGGTGAGGATCCGGTGTGTGGATCGAGGTCTGGTTTGACGTCGGCCAAGTGGATACCAGCTCGTTGGTGACGCACGACTGGAGCCGCCCGAGGAACCGGTCGTTCGCGGCCACGCGCTCTTCGATCTCAAGGTTGTGGTCGACGACGTGCTCGACCGCCGCGTCGTCGTCGCGTGTGGGCAGCCCCACACGTCGCCGGAGCTCCCGGAGCTGCGAGTCGAGTAGAGCGACTTGTGCAGCGAGCGCGTCGCGCTCCTCCTTTGGTCGCAATGGTCCCCCCGTAAATTAACCCTCCCGTCTTGAACGAAAATCCCCAGGGGGACAAGCCCAACACGTACCTTTTGGCGTACCGAGAAGCGCTTGCTCACGGCTCTGGGGCCATCGCTGGCTCGCTGTCGCTTGTGTGGGTACGGTGGAGGAGGCTCCGCCTCCATCGCATCGGCTACCGCGGCGCCCTGTGGAGTAGGGATCACGACTGTATACGAAAAAAAAAAGAGCTCCCGACACGGGCGAGCTCGGAACGCGCCGTTCCTTGGTCTGACACTGTCTGCACTTTTTCGGGCAGTGGATTTTCAATTTTTCATATTTTCAATTTTTCATATCTGATACCGTCCGTTCCACTCGGTGCCCCCGCTGGTGCCGTGTGGCGTTGGGGCTTTGTCTACTCTGAGGGGATGGGGGGTGCTTCGTGTATGTCAGCAGCCGTGGTTCCAAACGCGTGGAGGTACTTCATGATCGACTCGGGCCAGCGCATGCAATTGTCCTGGAGTTGCCTGACCGCGCGCTCCGCCACGGGGAACTGCGGCGTGAGCTGCACAAGGAATGACGCCTGCTTGACCACGACCACGGTCTCCTCCGACGTCGGCGTCTTCCGTGCCTCGTAGACCATGAGCACGGCCTGGACGTCCTTGCACGTGCGCTCCCCGGGTACGTACGGGTACAGGTCGTCGATGTTGACCGTGTCGTGGACCACGACGCCCATGGGCGAGTCGGTGGCTCGCGAGTGGTCGTAGAACTGCGCAAAGCCCACGACGTTGAGCTCCTCGGGCACGCCGACGTCCTCGGCCACTGTGATGATGCGGTGGTTCCAGATCGTCGGGTCAAAATCCTTCGTGTCTTCCCGCAGCGTGAGCTGCCCCAAGGTCTCAGTTACACTGAACTCGAGGTTGTGCACAAACTCGAGGTACACGTCGTAGAGCTCTCGCGCCGTTGTAAAGTTGGGGAACTGGTGGATCTCGAGGCGATGGCAGTGGTACTCGCCCGTGACGCTCGTGAATTTTTCTTCACTCACGTACGGCGCCGTCGCGTCCAAGTGGTGGAGCCACGCGCACATGACCTCGACGCCACGCCGCAACTTGAGCTCCTGCATGCTCCGAAGGATCGCGCGCCGAGGCGCCATGTCGCGCGGCAGATGGATGAACGTCGACATGGTGTTCACGGCCGGCAGGAGCTGACAGTATCAAACACAACCTCAGTGACCATCTGGAATCATCAGTAAATCAACAACCCGCAGCACCGTACCAGTTGGTTGGTGGCCATGGAGTGGAGGTGGCCGAGGAAGCGGTCGTTGCGGTGGAGCTCTTCTTCGATCTGGAAGTTGCTGGCCTTGAGGTCGTCGACGACGGCCATGTCCTCGAAGGTCGGCAGGCCCGCGCGGGACCTGAGAGCGTCGATCTCGGCCTCCAACACGCGGATCTCTTCGGTCAGACCGTGTCGTTCTTCCTTCATCCCCGCCAAAAGCCCACACTTAGTACCCAATTGAAGGCGCTTGGTCTCACAACAAACACACGTACTCTGTGGAGCTGAGATAACGGACGCTTTGCCGTGGTGGCGTCTCGAGGCCGATCCGTGGCGGTCGCTCGCGGTCGCTTCATGCTTTTCTGGGTCTCGTCTGGCAAGGGGTCCAGCGAAGTTTCTTCCGCCAGCATACTGAGCACGTCAAAGCCCCGACTCCGACGCTCCGGCTCGCGGTGCGATCGCAGCGGCGGAACGAGAGCTGCATCGCTGTCTCTCCGCTTCAGCTTGGTGTGCTGGAGGAGCGAGGGCAGCGGCGGAAGGGTGTGGGGCGATGACGTGGGCATTGCAGCTAGGTGGTCGCGTGAAATGCCTCAATGACTCAACACACGCACCGGTGGACCGTGGATCGAGGGGGGGGGG
>JAADVT010000446.1:0-25988 GCA_023335895.1 Pythium rishiriense
CCAAAGCGAGTTGAACCTCCTGCGCTCAACTGTCGCAGCGCTCGGCTCGCCGACGTTCCGGAGGAGGAGACCGACTCGATCGTTTGGGCCGGTCACGCGGCAGGGGGTTTAGGTGGGGCTGAGAGGGGGGGGGGCTCCCGTCTCCCATTAATATGTGTTTCCCGGGTGGTCGCTCCACGCAGCAACACTTTGTGTTGCGTGACCCGTGGAGACACAACGAACCCAGGCCACGCGCTGTGCCGGGCGCCGCAGAGGTGGGACAGACAAACCGGACCGAGAAACGCAGCCGAACGCGACACGCTCCAGGTGGAATGGATCGCGCTGACCGCGATGGCGACATCCACGCCAACAAAGGTGGCTCCGTTAAAAAAAAACCGAGGAACGACCGACGAGGAGACCGGCCTCTCCCACCGGCAAGAGTAAAAAGCAGCAAGCCGCCAGCCTGGCCTGCCGGGGAGGGGAGGCATCCAACGGGTGCTGATTTTTCTGCATTTTTTTTGAAGTTGCCGGGCAAGGAATAGAATAGCATGGCCTAGGTGCTAATCATTAATCTCCGTTGGTCTCCACCATGCTAATCAAAATTGAGATTATCAACATGGAGCGTCGGGCCCCCACGGCGCCGCCCTTTGGGCGCCTGCTGCTCGCGGCGCTGCGGTCCGTGGGCATCGACGGCGTGTCGCTTGATTTGCTCCGCAGGGCCAAGAAGAATGCCGTGGATGCGGTACGAAAGCCTTGTGGTGCTTGGTCTCCCTTGTGAGCCGGATCCAACTGACTGGTCTTCCTCACCTTCCACAGCGTGAGTGCTCGGTTCTGTGGCGGCTGCTCCATGATCTCGTGCTGGTGGTGCTTCTCGACTTTGAGGTCGACGCTGACGCAATGCGGGACGCCGCGCACGAAATGGGCTCCGCTGGGATCGTCGAGGAGCTCCCGGTCTGGCAAGAGCTCGTGCGCCACTACCTGTACGAGTGGGGCTTTGTGTGTCGTGCCTTTTACGCCCCGCAGAGCGACACACCGGCGAGCGTACTGTTGCTCGCTGTCGCGTGGCTACTCGCGCACGCGCGGTTCTTTGAGCGCCAGCACGAAGCCATCCTCGCTATCTACATCCAGGCGACGGCCACCGCGGTCGCCCCGATGCCGAGGCTTCCTCCTTATCCAAACGACGTCGCGCTTCCACCATCGGCCGTGGCAGACGCCGTCGCAAGCGTTGTGGCCTCGTCACAAGGTCTCGCTGAACGGATACACGGAGACTTTGACGTGACTGCACGGCTCCATCAGCTCCAGGTACTGCTCGGACGTATCCAGGCCCACCACCGCGCTCTGCAGTCGGCTCGAGAAGAGTTTGGCAGGATGCTCGGGCGTCTCGAAGACCAACAGCGCGCGGCCGGCGCAGCGAGGGATGACGAACTGATCCCGGCGTATGCGTTGCAAGTGTTTGCCGACGGCAAAAGTCAGCTTGAGCGCCACGTGGTTGTTCTCACCGAGAGGTACCGACCGCTCTCTGAGGCCTCGTGCTATTGGTATTGGCACTGATCCTTGGATTTTGTGATTGTGGTCTCAGACTCCAAATGATTGAAGACGAAAAGCTGTTCTACAAGTGGATCAATGGAGTCGTGCTCCAGTATGCGCCGTTGACGAGCGACAAAGAAGACCCCGTAGCCGTCCTCGAATCGCAGTATGTGGCCCTGTACGCTGACATCCTCCACGCGAAGACAGCACTCGAGCAAACTGCTGAAATGTACCAGCACGTGGCAAATATATACGTTGTGGAGAAGAAAAAATGGCAGCAAAAGGCCAAAACCAGGACCCAGCAAGCCAAGATGGAGGAGAAAATGGAGAAACTGCGCCATGAGATCGCGACAAAAGAGTTGCTGGATACAACGACACTGTTTCTAGATCGGAAGGGTGATTCAGTGGTGTTGAAAGACACTTTCCAAGAGAAAACCAGAGTCCAGTTCGTCGAGGACTCGGACCTAGAGCGCCTGCAGAACCAGCTCGAGCGCGTGATGCGTGAGATCACGACGCAATACTGCCACGTGGAGCTCATCTAACGTGGTGTATTTCGTGTCATTGAGGGGTTTCGTGCCCCTCCCGTGTTGTGTTGGCATCTAGTTTGAGGTCGCAGGCATCTTGGACTTCCAGTCGTTGAGCTTGACCTTCTTCTTCTTGAGGCCGCCCTCTGTGTCGTCGTCCTCGGCCGTCACCTTGACTTCCTTCGGCAGGTCTAGAGAATACAAAAAAGAAAGTTGGTGAGCACTACGCACTGCAATCAATGCAGAGACAAATCGAACGTGAACGCACCGATCGCAGCGGCTTCCTTACGCAGACGCGTGAGCTCTTCGTGGGCGCTGCGCTCGCTGAGCGCGACGTTGGTCTCAGTGATCTTGGACACATCGAAGACCCGCAGGAACGGCGACTTGCGGTACGCAAACACGAGCGCGCCGTGCTCCGTGAACGCAGCTTCGGTGGGCTCGTGGGCCGCGACGTACGACTGGATCTGGGCAGACAGTGTCTTGGGCGTGAGCGTGAACGCGTCGGCATCACCGGCCTTTTCGATCGCGAAAAACCGCAGCTCGCGGTTGTTGATGACGACCACCACGAGGTTCTTCACAGGACAGATCGACAGCGACACGTTCATGAGCGCGTCCTGGTCCTCGCTGTCGGCGATGAGATCATGCGTGGCCAGCAGCGTGCCCGAGGCCACATTCCAGAGCCGCACCGTGTTGTCGAGCGACGTCGACACGGCCAGTTCGGGCGTGACCTGGCTGCTCACGACGCGCGTGAGCGCGGCCTTGTGGCCGAGGCAGTAGCTCTGCACGAGCGCCGTGCGCGGGAAGTGCGAGACGCGGATTTTCTCGTCGCGGTCGGCCGTGAGCAGCAGGCTCGCGTCCTTGGTCGGCGCCATGAACGTGATCATCGAGGTCGTGTGGCCCATGAGCGTCTTGCGGTCGCGCTTGAGGTCCGGGAACGGCATGGCCACGGCCTCGCCGGTCTTCTCGCCGACCACGACGACGTGCTTGGTCGCGCCGTCGACCGTGAGGCGCGTCACGGTCATGCACGTCGAGTTGCGCGGCATGACGCGCACAGTCTTGAGCTCGACGGTCTTGGCTTTGACGTTGGCCTCGTAGTGGACGAGCCGGCGCTCGTCCACGAGCAGCAGCAGCGCGAACACGTCGGCGTCCGAGGCGTCCGGCTGGAAGAACACCGAGGCCGTGACGCCCTGCTTGGCCGGGTGCTGCTTGTTCTCGGCCACGGTCTCCTCATCGTCGGGGGTCTCGGCCGCGTCGCTGCTCGACGGCAGGCCCGCGAGCAGCTCCTGCGAGCAGCGCAGCACGGGCTTTCCCTCGGTCAACGTCAGCACAAACAGCGTCGAGTGGCGGATCATCGCGACCGCGTCGCGCGTCGCCGCGAGCACCACGCCGCCGCCCATTCTCGTCGTCGTTGGTATTTATTTCCCTGTCCGGATAATAGCTCTTCGCACAAGGTGCGCCAAGGTCCAACAAAACGGTTGTGCCATCGCTCCCCCGATAGAGTGCCATCCGATCTGAGACCAAGCCTCAGAAAAAACCGGGAATATTTCAGCCGCCTTTCTTTTCGAGGGAAAGAGTGTTGGTCCTGATGAGCTGCTTGGTCTTCATGAGCGGCTCGTGTTGTTTCCACACTTGCAGTCTTCGCCCCACGATGCTCGCCCCACGCTCGCTGCTGACTCGGTACGCCGTGCTCGGAGACGGTTATAGTCTCCTCGTGGAGGCGTGCGTCTAACGGTCGTGTTCCTCTCGACGTACCCAGGACCTCGAGGGGTCTCTCGCGGTTCGCGCGCGCCGTGACCACGAGCGCGTTTCGCTCGCACACGTGCGGCGAGCTGCGCCGCGCAGACCACGACGGCGCGCGCGTCGTGCTCAGCGGCTGGGTCGACGCCGTGCGCCCCTTTGGACCGATCTCGTTCATCTCACTGCGCGACCGCTACGGCATCACGCAGCTCGTCGTCGAGAAGGCGGCGCTCGACGCCAAGACGGGTGCGGTTCCCAATCACGATGTGGTGGCTGGACACAGGAGGATGCTCACGTGGGCTGTGTGGAATGGTATTTTTTTATTTGCAGCGGAGGTGTTGAACGCGCTACGCCCCGAGTCGGTGATTCAGGCGACGGGGGTCGTGCGTGCTCGCCCGGACAACATGCGCAACGACAAGATGGCCACGGGCGACGTCGAAGTGCTGGTCGAGAGCCTCGAGTCGCTCAACGCGACGGCCGCGAGCTTGCCGCTCCAAGTCGCGACGGGCTCCGAGGTCGCGAGCGAGGAGACGCGACTGCGCCACCGGTACTTGGACCTGCGACGCGCGCAGCTCCAGCAAAACCTGATGCTGCGCTCCGAGGTCGCGCTCGCGACGCGCAACTTTTTGTGTGGCGAGGGCTTTGTCGAGATAGAGACGCCGACGCTCTTCAAGAGCACGCCCGAGGGCGCGCGCGAGTTTCTCGTGCCGACTCGTACCCGCGGCCAGTTCTACGCGCTCACACAAAGCCCCCAGCAGTACAAGCAGCTGCTCATGGTCGGCGGCCTGGACCGCTACTTCCAGCTCGCGCGCTGCTACCGCGACGAGGGCGGCCGCGCCGATCGCCAGCCCGAGTTCACGCAGATCGATATTGAAATGTCGTTTGTCAAGCAGGACGACCTCATGGGGCTCGTCGAGCGCATGGTCAAGAACATCTGGAAGGCCGCCGGCAAGGAGCTCTCCGGCGCCGACTTCCCTCGCATGTCGTTCAAAGAGGCGATGCACCGCTTTGGTGTCGACAAGCCGGACACACGGTACGGGTTGGAGCTCCAAGACGTTGGCGATGAGCTGCAGCACAGCGAGTTTGCCCACTTTCAGCAGGCGCTCGCGACCAAGCGAGGCACCGTGCGCGCAATCAACGCCAAGCACCTGGGCGCCAAGGGTTTCTCGCGCAAGGAACTCGACGAGCTCGAGAAGACGGCAAAGCGACTTGGCTCGGTGCCGCTGTTCGTTGTCAAGGTCGAGGCCGACAAGCAGTGGAAGTCGTCGCTGGCGAAAAAGCTGAGCGAGAGCGAGATCGACGCGCTGAACTCCAAGCTCGATGTCGAAGACGGCGACGTGCTGCTGTTCTCGGCGGGTGCGTACGACGACGTGACCAATCTGCTCGGCCGCATGCGCACGCACTGCTCGCAGCTGCTGCTCTCCAAGGGCTACCTCGAGAAGGAACTCGCGCCCGATAACTTTAACCACTTGTGGGTCGTCAACTTCCCGATGTTTGAGCGTAGCGAGGACGCCGAGGGCGACGACGTCGTGCTCTCGGCGACTCACCATCCGTTCACGGCGCCGACGGACGAAAGCGCCGTCGTGCTGGGCGAGCTGCTCGCCAAACACGGCCAGGAGAAGGGCGCGTTGCTCCAGGACCCGGAGGTTGTCGACAAGTTGTTGCAGCTGCGCGCGCAGCACTACGACATTGTGTGCAACGGCTGGGAGCTCGGCGGTGGCTCGATTCGTATCCACAACGCTGCGCTCCAGCAGGCCGTGTTTGAGGACGTGCTCGATCTGCCACCGCTCCAGCGCCAGAGCTTTGAACACTTGCTCCAGGCGTTGAGCCACGGTGCGCCGCCCCACGGCGGCATCGCGCTGGGCCTCGACCGCCTCGTCGCGATCTTGTGTGGCGCGCCCTCGCTGCGCGATGTCATTGCGTTCCCCAAGTCTTCCACGGGGAACGAGCTCATGACGAGCGCACCGGGGCCTGTGACCACCCAGCAGCTTGACGAGTACCACATCCAGCTGCTTGAGCGCAAGACCGAGGATAACTAGACTCTCTCCGTCGAGATACCGCGTGGGACTGGCTGGATCGGAGCCTTTCATCGTTATAGACTGATTGACCTCGAACGATAGCATTGCTGGGTATCTTGTGGCATGCCTACAGAGATTTCACATCGTCAGGCACCCACACCTCGACCGTGCGCGATGTTTTCTTGATGGATACGCTGGGAACGGGTTGCATCAAAAACGTCCAGTATTTTACGCCGTTCGAGTGGCTTCTACCCGGCGCCGCGCTGCTTCTCGCGCTTCATCGTGCGCTTCTTGGCCTTCTCCTTGCGGAGCCGGTCCGCCTCGAGCAGCTCCTTCTCGCGCGCGACTTTTTTCTCGTGCTCCTTCTTCATCTTGGCGCGCATCTCCTGCTGCGCCTGCTGTACGCGCTGGCGGTTCGTGTTCTGGCCCGCCGGCTCCAGCTTGGACGCGTCCTTGTCCTGCACACAACGATTGCCATCCGTTATGACCCATATCGACTTGTGGGGCGACAGCTCGTCCACCACGGCGCACCTTGTCGTTGGTCTTGATGATGTTGCCCTCCTCGTCAAACTCGGAGATCGCGCTAAAGCCGTACGCGCTGATCAGCTTCTCGCGCGCGGCCAGCTCCTCGCGGGACCTACAGCGAGCCACACACACAACAGCGCCACGCATCAGCCAACAGCGTCCGTTTTTCGTTTTTTTCCATGCTGCAGCTTCCTGGAACCGCACATTTTCTGGCGCGCCAGCAGCTTTTCTTTTTCCTTTTCCTTGGCGGCCTCGGCCTCTTTCTTCTCGCGCTCGCGGATCTCGAGGTCGCGCAGCTGCGCCTCGGCGCGCTTGAGCTCCTCGTCCTGCTGCTGCTGGTGCTTGGCGTCCTGCAGCAGCCGCTCCACGGCCGCGACCATCTCGCGCTCGTCGAGCACCGTCGCGATCGTCCCGTCGCTCGTGACTCCGTCGGCCGCGCCGGAAAAGATCGCGACGACGCTCTGGACGCGCTCCTCGACGGCCATGTCCTCGTCCTCGAGGATGCCGCGCGCGTAGTCGACGTAGACGTCGGCGTCCAGGCCCAGCGCCTCGACCTTGGCAAGCACCCACGCCTCCATGGTGTCGGTCTCCGGTATTTGGGTGGGCCACCGATTGACCGATTACAAGGTATGTAACATGGAGTGTTAGGAACTTAGATGGGTGTGTCGTGTGTATACTATACGGTATAGTGACAGTGATCGGAATTGGGAGTCGCTTTTTATTACGCTTCCTCGTCGCTGGGTTCCAACGCGGTCAGCAGCGACGCCGCGAGTGGGCGAGTTACGATGGATCGAATGTCGTCGAGATCCATTACAGAAAACATTTGAACCCTAAGACGAGCGAGGCTTTGCTCGACGGCCCTCGCTGGGTCCCACCGCGGCTCGAGGAGCTTGCGCAGCGCAGTGGCGAGGTCCTTTGAAACCACGGGGACTCGGCGGCTACAAGGCATCCAACCGGTAGGTTGTTCTTCCATCCGGGTGTTCCACGCGTGGACACCTTCTATGCATACCACAAACGACTCGGTCGTTGACTCGGACTCGTGGTGTGCGAATTCACCACTGTCGACGAGGTAGTGTTGCTGGCGTTGCGTCAAGTCCGTCCAGTCCAAATGGACCCGCACAACGTCTTCCGGACGGTGAAGCCTCAACTCGTTCGTGAAGACTGATGACGGCCGCATCAGAGCTGCTGATAGCATTGGATCGCTACCTGCGTATGTAGTTGCCTTGATGAGAATGAGCGACACCGTTGTGGTGTTGAAGATCGGAATGAACAGATCAACATGGCCGAATTCACGGGGAAACACACCGGCGGCGCGCCGGGCCAGCATGGCCCACAACTCGGCTTCGCTTGGCTCCTCGAGCGCACTCATGAAATGGCTGAATCCAACTTTCCACCCTTGCCACTTGCGCAACATGCTGCACGCCTGCTGACCGAAAGCACTCGTGACGTCGTCTCGCTGGCCATTGCGGACCACAATGGCATGGTCACCATACAACACGTTCAAAAATGTCTCGACGCTGTAAAATTCACCCGCGTACTGGTAGGTATAGTTGTGCGGCTTCCCGGAGACGACGGGTACAACCGCATCCATGGTCAGCAGCATCACCATACGGCTCAGAAAATCGCTCGGCTCCCCCGCCATGGCCACGGTATCCCAGCTCAGCATCTCCCAAAAGTGGGGGAGGATGGTCTTGGCCAAGATTGCATGGGCACCTTGGTATGCCGCACCGTACCATACACGAGCGGCACCAAAGGTGAGTACCGGCTCGGATGGATAGGCCGTCTGAAGCTGACCACTCGTCTCTGGAACGTCCACAAGCGTAGCCATGTACCTGGCGACTGTCGTTGACGCCACCGAATGAGCACATGAATGCGCATGTAGTCCAAGACGACAAAACACCGAGGCAACGCCAAACAGTGACTCCTCACAATAGCTCGCCTCCGAAAACCCCGAGAACCCGCCAAGAAGTTTAAACGCTGCCAACTCGATAACCTCCCGAGGGTCTTCCTTCTCGTCCCAATCGTCTATCTTCACACGATCCCAAAGCGGTCGGCCCATCGAGACAAGAGTTGGCCACGCTTTTTTGTACGGCAGGTTGACAAGGCGCTGGTAAAACTGGTTGCTTGAGAGGCCCTCGTGCGGTGCCTGTGCGACCAATGTCTTGAATCGAGTATCAATTGTGTGTGTGAGCACGAACGGAGGAAGTCTGTTGTCGCCATAGTGCTGATCGTCCTCTCTCGATTGGTCCCTGATTCGTGGGAGGTTAGGATCAACGCGATCGATGATCGCAGGGTTTGCGTCCACAAGCACTGCAACGATTCCTGCCTGATGTCCAAAGGTGGAGCGAATCTGGGATGAAGCGCATGCAAGCGCGCAGTGAAGTCGCTCATACCAGTTGAGGCCATCGTGTGGTGTTCTCTTCAGTAAGAATCGTGCCTCGTCGATCGCCAACACAAGGATGCGGGGCTCCTCGAGCGCTCTACAGCCGCTTGGCTCGGTGCTTGTGTGCTTTGTGACCCGTTCGCATACCGCAAAGTCCGCTTGGTTGTCGAACAGCGCGAACCATTCATGGCCCACCGAGTCCCAACGATGCACCGCGAAATCGTACAGCTCGTAGAGCTGGGTCTCAAGACTGGAACCAGTGGGTGGAGCTTGTGTCGTGTCCGGAAACAAATAGTCGCGTAGGTTGGGGTGGCCAACGGGTAGCCGGCCGAGTGCAAGTAGTTTGGTCGCACACACGTGTACAGTACCTTCATACGACTATGCGGGCCATCCTTTGTGCGCTTTGCAAGCTCCCGCACGAGGCGGCTCTTGCCGTACCCTGAGCTCTGGACGATCGCGAAAGATGGGAACAGAAAGCATGGCGGCTCGGCGGCGTACTGCTTTGTGTACAGTGCGATGGTCTCCTCTAGCAGTTGCACAGTGGTGGCGCCGCCACGGTACGGGCGTCGGAACTCGTGGCTGCATCGCTCGTAACTAGCACGGTCCATGGTACTTGGATGTGTTTGGACACGATGGGCGCCGGCGGGACAGGGCAGAAAAGAACATTTCCACGGTGAGTGCCAACGTGAGGGTCACAACATTCCTCAACTGTTCGTAACCAAAACAAGACGAGTGCTCAAAAAGCTCCTCCCCAGTGAAGACGGTATTAATAGTGCGGGATCAATGGAGACCACGGACGTGGAGTTGGCAGACGCGATCGCGGCTCAGATCATAGCGTCTGCGTTCACGTGGCTCCGTGAAAGGCGCACGGATGCCGTCGGAGAGGAACCGAGAGACCTCGCGCTCGACCGTGAAGTGCTCGTCCCTGAGATCCAATGGTACACCGTGACGTACTGCATTGCGGTCGCCTACGGCATCCTGATCGAGTTCAAGTTGATGTCGACGCTGCAGAAGTATTTTCGATTGACGCCGAGCGCCTGGGTGCCGAGGCAGTTGCCGGACACACCGTTGGGGCAGCAACTGAAGCGACTAGTGGTCACAGCTTCCGAGATTGCGCGCCTTCGACACGAGTTTACGCGGCCGTATCTCGGGGGCGAGGCCGTCGTGAAACAACTGGAAACATACATCTCGAACTGCGTGGATATGGCGGCCATCCAGCCACTGTGCGTTCCCTACATTTCGATCGTTCAAAGCTCAGGCTTTCGGCCAAGCCTCGAGGGTCCTGTGGCGTACCCGGCGGCGACTTCTCATCTACGCGAGTATCTGTTCCCGACGATCGGCGAGTCTCAAGATGATAGCCAGGCTAGCAACCCATTGTCAAAGTTGCAACACGAGTCCACTCTCGATGCCGAAGCAATGATCGAAGATCAGCTCGTGGAAAAACTGTTTTATCTCTATGGCTACGCGGCTGCACGGTGGCATGTTGTTGGACAAGAATGGTTTCAGCTGTTCGACAACCAAGACGATTTGGAGATCCTCTTGCACGTCCAGTCTCTTAAGTTGAAGGGCTCGTGTATGTCCAACGCTCCGCGGACGCTCGTCCTCGCAATCGACGAAGCTCGATACCTTCTTAGAAGCACGACCAAGAACCGAACCAGTTGGTTTGAAAGGCTCCGACGAGCCTTAAGAAAAGTGGCGCCACTGATTCGTGAAAGGTTTGGTCCCAACTCACGAATATTTGTCGTACTCGTGGATACGAGCTCTCGGGTGATGAACTTTGCTCCACCGGTTGCCCATGACCAATCGAGTCGAGCTGATTCCTACTACGACTATCATGGCGGTATGAAACCCGACGATAGTCTGCTCTTTCCTCCATTTGTGCTCACTCATACGATGGACATTCGATTTAAGACACTGGCGGCACAAGGAAAGCATGGGGGCCTCTCGAGCATCCAGCTGTATCAACGCCTCGTCAATTTGCCGTACGAAGAAGCGTGGTCCATTCTTGTGTCAATGGGCCGCCCGCTGTGGGACCGTGTGAAGATGGACGATTTGGACGAGAAGGAGGAACCTCGGAAGGTTATCGAGTTAGCAGCGAGTAAGCTTCTCGGTGGCTTGCCAGCGATTGAACAGGCGAGCTTCCGAGAGGAATCGCTGTTTGGTGTCGCCTCGGTTTTGTGCCGCGCAGGCATTCGTCCGCATTCATTGTCTCCTCTTGCATCACGCGTGATCGCCGACGTCATGGCCGTGCTTGTACACACAAGTTTTGACCATGAGCAGCGTCTGAGTACATACTCGTCAGATCCCATCCTGACGTTTGGTGCTGCGTACGTTTGGTATGGGGCTGCCGCAAACAGGAATCATCACACGTTCTTGGCTGAGAAAATTCTACCCGAGTTTCGCAAGCTGCTACGTCAGGAGGTTGTGGACACAGGCGGCGTTGGGGAGCTTGTGAGCAGAATCGTGCTATTGCTTGCGATGGGCGATGTACACAACAGGAGTTGTAGCAGCCCCTCCGTCGGATACTAACTTTTCTGCTGGCTTCAGACGCGTGTATGCGGGTCGGTTTCATTCCGTGAAGACATTTCTCGAGGTTTTGTACGGGGACCATTCGGTGGTTGTTCTCGATGGTTTTCGCTCCCCAGCTCCTGGATCCTTTGCCGGTGTGTTGGCCATGCTTGGCAATCTAAGAAGCTGGCTAGTTGGATTCAGCCATTTTGGGTATGTCGACCGCGAGCCGGACGAAAGCATGTTATGGGCCATGCTAGGACGACGTGCTGCCGGTATCTTCCCACGCAACTTTGAAGGTCTTGATCCTCGTGCAAGTGAAAAATTGGACGGCAGGCGATCCATCTTTCCCCGCGTCAGCGTCTATCTCGATGCGACCATCCATGGTATTTTCAAATGAGTTCAAGAAGCGAAGCAATTCCGACGTCGTACGCATTTACATGAGTATGAGAGGAGCGAACGCGAACACGCGGAACCAGTTTTACCTGGTCGATGAAGGCGTAAGGCACAGTCCACGCAGGGGGTCACCCTCAGAGAAAATCGTACGTGCTCTGTTTGGAGGGACTCGGCCCATGGAACGCAAAGCATGAAGATGATCGGGTTTCAGGTGCTAGAGATACTCCAGTCGCCAAAGAGTTACAGAAGCTCCTTAAACCGTGGTGGACAGTAAAGGAGCTCGTCGAAGAAGATCTCACTCGTCGCGGTACCCTATTTGGAGTGGATGCCAACGTGGTGCGGTGGATCTCTTCGCGTCCACTGGTTGAATCTCTTTTAAAGACCTGGCCTCAAGAGTTGGATCATCTCGACGCCGACACCTCCACGCCGATGGAAGAGGAGGACACAGACGCCCCAAGCGTGTCAGTGGGAAGAGAGCATGAGCGCAATCCTCTATTTGAGGTGGACGAGGAGGAAAAGGGCGACCAACGTCACGATCGACCTTGAGATGTTGATGAATAAGAGGAAACCACGGGTGAAGAGTCTGTCGTTGGGCGGAAATGGTCAAGGAAACTATGAAGTGCACTTGTCCACCAAAAGCTCGCTGTTGTGTCTACGCCTCTTCCTATTGCTCCACTCCTCCCTCGCTTAATCGTCCTGGCTCGCACGATTTCGGGATGCAGGACGTCTCGGGCATCCATGGGCCAAGACTGAGTGCTCCACATTGGCTCTCTGCACGTGTCTAGGAGTTTGTGAAGCTCATTGACTAGAGCCCGGGGGAAGAACAGGGATAGTCTTGTTCGCTAGCTTGAATATCCCACGCATGGACACCATCCACACAAGCGATTCGCTCGTCGTATTCTCACAGAATGGTTCCGACTTTAAGAACCACTTCTGAGCCGCGGAGCCACTACTCAACCGCACCAAACACACACCACCGTCGTTTGGTGTTCGCCGCTTTAGCTCACTCGTAAACACTGACGAGGGTCACGTTCGCGCGGAAACCATCGCAAGATCCGCGACTTCCTCATCGGTCATCTGAACGAGAATGACGGACACGGTCGTGCCTTAAAAGATCAGTATGAACTATTTGACCGTATCGAAATCGCTCGAGAACACACCTGCGGTACGGTGAACTCGCATATCCCCGTTGAACCCGAAGACACTTGCCAGGTCATCCCCGAGAGCCCAACAATCTGGTACCCTCTCCCGTCACAAAATCCAAGACGACAGCACCGTTGCAGCAAGCCACGACCGATGCGTGTCAGTCAACGAGGAGCGACCCGTCCAAGAAATAAATGAGTGGATTTATGATAATCTAAACGTTGATAAATGGGGGAATACGACTTTTCCAACATCACATCACATGCGCACGTAGCGGCCCGAGCGCGAGGCCGCTTCCTCGCCTTCCTCTGAGGTACTCGGGAGCGCTTGGTGGGGCGCACGCGCGCCCCAGTGGGTCGACGAGTCTCGCGGCGTGTGACCCGTGGCCGCCGACAGTGTGTGGCGTAACGAAGGGCGGTCAATACTGGTGGACGACGGCCACTGGTAGTGGGTCGCGAGCAGCTGCTGTGTGAACCGCGAGCTCCCACGGAGCGCGTCCTGGAGCGTCGGGCGCACGGCGTGGGGCAGCTGCGCGATCTGCGCCGAGACCGTGCGGCCGCTGTTGTAGGCCGACTCGGCGTCGCCCTCGTGGGACGTGGCGCGCTGCAGCATCACCGTCGAAGATGCGCAGAGCGAGATCTTGTACTCGAGCATGGGGACGTCGTCGTGGGCACCACCGCCGCCGGCGACGATCGAGGCCTCGGGCGCCGACTTGTGGTGCTCCTCGGCGAGCGTGATGAGCGTGATGAACTTGCGGTAGTCGACTTTGAGCTGCCGCAGGTAAAAGAGCACTTTCATGACGCTGTTGAAGCGGAAGAACGACATGTGGAAGCCGATCGTGAACAACACCTGGCGGAACTCCTCGACGTCGATCCAGCCCGTGTGGCCGGTGTCCTTCATCTCGAGCAAGTGCGCGAGCTGGTTGATTGTCGTGCCCTTGGTCTCGAGACACTGGTGGATCTCGGAGATGAACGTGGTCTGCAGCTCGACGACCTCGGTAAAGTGCTCGATCACGTCGCTCAATGTGGTCACGTCCACGCGCCAGATGCTGCTGACGATCACAAAGTCGCGAAGGATCTGGGTCTGCACAAACGTGTTCAAGAGAATCGGCGCCGGGATGAGCAGCGACGGGAACCAGCCAAAGTCGCTCACAAACTCGGGCATGTGGAACATCATGACCTGCAGAAACAGCGCCGCGAAGAGCCCGTTCAAAATCAGGTTGAGCATGATCGAAAAGTGCCACGCGCGACGCGAAAAGTAGGGCAGCTCGAGCGCGACCGACGAGGCCGCGCGGTCGGCGTTGTAGTCGATGCCGTCCGGCCCGAGCGTCGCACGGGTGCGGAGTCGTGTGCGCTTGGGGCTCTCTGCGTGGTGGCGCAACGAGTGCTCGCCGCCACGAAACATGGCAGCAAAGCACGACTTGAGGTACTGGAAGCCCGGATCGTGGTGCGCGCCGTGCGCGTGGTGCTGCCGGTACCGGTGGCGCTCCAGCTGGAGCTTCTCTTCGACGTGCTGCATCTTGAGCAGCGCCTCCGAGGTCACTTCGGTGCTCAGGTGCGAGGCCTCTTCCTGCGAGATCTCCTGGAGCCGGCGCAGCATGTCGGCGCGCGAGCCGATGCCAGCGTACCCGAGCACGCGCTGGCGGCACCACTGGAGGTAGTACGCCGTCCCCATGTGCGCGATCACGAGCCACCACGTGAAAATGAGGTACATGGCCGCCAGCGCGGCGCGCATGGTCTTGGCCTCGTGGGACTCGCCCGTCGTGTGGATCGTATCCTCGGAGCTGTCCGCGAGCTGCCGGAGCCGCCGGTCGTCGCTGTCGCTGTCGACATCGCCGTCGCCCTTGCTGTGGAGGGTACCGACCCAGCCGCTGTTGGCGAGCACAGACACACTCGAGTACCAGAGCCACGCCGTGAGAAACACGACGATCCAGGTCGTGGGCTCGACGTCGATCATGTGCGTGATCTGGTTGTCCTGCGCCTGGCGCAGGTACTTGGCGAACGGGAAGAGCTCGGGCAGCTCGTGGGTGCGCAAAAAGAGGTACCGCATGAGCCGCATGCTCATGAGCTCGTCGTACTTGGTCGCGCTCCACAGCCTCGCGAACGGGTTCGGATTGACCTTGCGGTTGCGCTCGTGCGAGCTCGCGAGGAGGTACAGGTCCTCGCTCGTGAAGAGCTCGAGCACGTCCATTTGCTTGTTCTTGTTGCGCAGCTGCAGGAAAATGCACGTCGCCTGGACGATCAGCGCGATGGCCATGAGGAAAATCGCGATATCGGCCGACATGAACGCGGTCATCGCCGAGCCCGAGTCGTCGACGAGCTTGGCCTCTTTGAGCAGCTTGATCGCGAGTCCGATGAGCCCGAGGATCATGAGCTCGCGGTAGATCTTGTTGATCATCTCGTGGTACTTGGGGTACTTTTCGGCGCGGTGCTCGAGCAAGTGGAGCGCCTTCTCAAAGAGCACGAGCCCCACTGCGAGCAGCGTAAAGTCGAGCAGCATGTGCGGGATGTCCACATCTTCGCCGACTTTAAACACCGAGCCGCCTGCCATCGATTGCCCGCGCTCCTCCGCCTGCGTGCGCGACTGTAAAACTTGCAATACATCGACCGGCGAGAGGGGGGAGTCGAAGGAGTGAGGGAGACGGTAAAGTGCCGGAACAGCGCACCGACAGACGCTGTGAGTAGTTATCCCGAGGGGGAACAGACGGGGGGACTCAGTCGCGCGAGGCAAATGGCGTGGCAAATGGCTGGGAATCCTGAAGCGAGCGACGACGCCAGCTGGAAGAGACTGTGCGCCCACGAAAGTCAGCGCGGAGCTGCTCGGTGGGACGACCTGCGCGAGTGTAGCCATGAGGCATTTATACCCAATCCGAATACGTGGTAGCGTATTTTATCCAATCAAACAGCGTCGAATCTTCCGAGTGCCAGGTGAGCCGGGGACCACTGGAAAAAGGCCGTTGGTGGGAGCTTGAACCGACTCGTATGCACGCGCAGAAGCCGATCCTTCTCCATGGAGGGAGGGCATCACCAAACCAAACAGAGGAGCGCGTCTCTCGTGATCACATGCGTCATCGGCTAGAGCCTCTAGCCTTCCTCTAGCCTAGAGGAAGCGTGTTTGTGTCAAACGCAGATGATTCCCGGATCAAACCACAAAGATCAACGCTGGTTTTGTTCCAGAAGAACAAGAAATTGTGGGTGTAGAGGAGGCGTGCGATGCGTGTCGCAGGGATGTTCCTCAAACCCACGCACGAATAAACCGGAGACGAGAGGTACTTGACCGGTTGCATACCGAAGCTGTACTGGTTAGAAACCTATCATTTTGTTCTTATCATTGCCAGCTGTGAATGTTGACTGCACCAAAAAATGTCCGTACGGGAACATCAGACTATACAGAGTGAAATTTAAAGTTGCACATCCAAATCAGGTGTGGGATAATTCTTCCTAGAAGTTCTTATCCCAAATGATGAACGTTTCAAACAGCACTTCGCTGAGATGGTCGGGACCCAATTACCTTGTTACAATGCCGTCCAGAAACGAACTGACCCACACACCTCCCCCCTCTTTATTTTTCATTTTTTCACACGTCTCGAACGTTTCTCCTCTGTTGTTTGTGTGGACGGACCTTGAAGTGACGAGCTATTTTGACAGAGCCACGTCACTCTTCCTCCCCACTGACGAAGCAACGTGGAAAGCGAACGCCGGCGTGTATTCGTATAACGTGAGTGATCATGAGCAAAACGTCTATTGCCTAAACTCCACGTCGTGGACGGTCCGCGGCGCGTACTGGGAAGGGAACGCAGGAGCCGGACTGCCCGTGGGCCGGTCGTGGTGGAGATGGTGGTGTAGTAAGCAGAGCCCGTCGACCTTGGCAAACCGTCCGCACGTGCGGACCGTGCACTGGTGCGAGAGTGGCGCCTCGTCGAGGGCGGACTCGCGTTTGATGGTGTGAGGCGAGGCGCGCGCCTGCGCCGACTCCACGGCGGAGAGCAACGGCGCGATGCGGTCCATGGAGCCCCCGGTCTTGGCCGGGATCTTGAGAGGACTCACGGAGCGGTCTAATGAACACGTGCGCTGCAGCTCGAGCACGGTCGGAAGTCTGCAGGGCGTGGACGTCGGCGTGGCATGGCCACCACGCAACACGGCGTCGTGGGCATCGGTCAGCCGCCGCACGCTTTGGTCGCCCATGATCCGCGCGAGCCCGCCGCTCTTGGCCTCGGCGATGGCCTGCGACCAGTCGCGCCCAGTGTGGGGAGCGGTCGATGATACTGGCATGAGTGGGCTGATGGTCGCGACTTCGTGGAGCAGTCCTGTGCGGCCCACCACGGGGCTGTCATCGGCACTGCTGCTGCGAGAGCGCGCGACTTGCTGCGGACTCCCAAAGCCGCGGTGCTGGCCACAGTAGCCGCCGTGGACTGCCTTCTTGGCGCACTCGCCAAAATGGCACTTGGCGTTGCCACCGTGGCCCTGGCAGTACCCGTTCGGGAGCGCCTTCTTGACACAGTTCATGGACAGACACTTGCGGTAGCCGCCGTGGCCCACGCACAGGCACTCGTACTGGACGACCTTGTTGCAGCCGTCGATGCGGCACCGCTTGCCGCCGCCGTGCGAGATACACGCGCCGCCGCTCTGCGCACGCTTGGTGCACCCGTCGTGGCCGCACTTTTTGCCGCCGCCGTGGATCCAGCAGAAGCCGCCGGTCTGCGCACTCTTGGTGCAGCTCTCGCGCTGGCACCGCTTGCCGCCGCCGTGGGCCACGCAGAACCCACGGCTCACGACGCTTGTGGTGCAGCCTTCGACCGAGCACTTTTTGCCTCCGCCGTGGGAGATACAGAGCCCCCCGGGCTTGGCGGTCTTCATGCACTCGGGGAACCCGCAGCGCCGCGCGTTGCTGCGCGCCGAGGACGAGGACGACATCGACAGCGAGCGCGCACGCCCTCCACTGGACATGGCGTCGTATGGCGGAGGCGGCAGAGGAGATGAGGAGCCGGCTTCACCGAGGAGCCGTCCAATACTCGTCGTGTGCGCGTCTGTTCATCCGTTCACCAGTTCACACAACGTTAGACCACTGGGCTCATCGTGGGAGAATAGAGAGGGGGAGAAGAGGACGTACATGATGAACCCATGGTCAGTGAGAGGAGACCACCACGAGTGGGCGAGTGGGGGAGGATATGGAGGAGGGCAAGCGGCCGTGGCGCTGCCAGGAGGGGGGTCACGTGTGGATAGAGTGCGCGTGTGTGGAGGTTTCGCGAGTGTCGTTCACAGGCACAGTCACGATTCTAGTAGTAGTGTGGAAGTGCGCGTGTGGCGGAGCAAAAACGCGGGGGTGCGTGCACCCTCGCATACCGCGCACACGCGGCGACCCGTCCCCTCCGCCGTCTCCCGCCCTCTCTCTCCTCCTCCCTCCTCCTCGGCCGCTCCCTCCAACTTGATGTGGCTCCACTATGTGTCCGTTGGGTGGTGTTTCAAGAGAGCAGCCCCTCGCGGCTGGCGACTCGCCTCGAAATAGCTAGTTGGAACGCGAAGAGCCCATGCTTGACTCAAACGCGGAAATCGCCATACTAAAACCCAGTCTCTATGAACGACAACATAAAAAGATATGTATCAGGCTGCCTACGCACCACGTTGAAGCTCCTTGAAACGGCTCCCCTCCCCCCTCCACCTTTCCGCCACGCCACCCGACGCTCCTCCATTGTTCTCTGTGTGAACCCACCATGGCTCACCCCTCCGAGCGAGTATTTTAGGGGATGAAATCAGCAAGCACCGGCGGTGGCTGCTTGGGTGGAGCAAACGATCCTCCAACACACAGAAGCAGGAAGGTTTGAAACCAGTGGAGGAGGAGGTGGAAAGGGGAGGACCACCTCGGCTCCACTTTGAGAAATTCGTAATCCATTGCGTGCATAGAAGAACACGAACCCTCCGTAACGAAGGCCACAGATCAGCGCCACGTTGGATCCTTCTCACTTCGGCTCGGCGAAACTGTCGGCGCTGGGCTTCGGCCGCCTTCTGCTACGGTATGCGATCTACCAACGCGATGCCTTCCAATTCGCCGAGCAGAATAAAGTGTTCCCGCACCCCTAAGAGATCCTCCGTGTGGAGTTTGCGTGCTGAAGAAAGGAGAAGGGGGAGGAGCCGAAGGGGCGCGACCAAATAGAACTCGCACACCCACGTTGGAGGAGCACAGCGGAGCGGAGGAAGAGGAAGAAGAGGATGGTCTCTCTTCAAGAAAGAATCGCCGTTGTGGACGGACGCTTGGGCGCCTTCAAGGAGGAGCGCTTATTTGGTTCATGCGTGAGGAGCTGGCGCCATGTGCGGGGCGTCGCCCGGATGGACAATGGGGGATGAAAACGAAGATCACCACGGTGCATCTTCCCCCTGTTGTGCAACGTACCGTAACTGGATACACTGGGTGAGTGAGAACGGGATACGGTGGGCATTATTGTGTGAACGCCCAGTCTCCAGTGTCTGGTTGTTGAGTTTTTTTTTCTTCCTGCTCTTGTCCTGCAGCGTATCAGTAGTACACGGTGCTGTAAGCACAACTTCCTTGACCTAGAGGAGCGTTGCGTGGAAGACGCGGAGCGGTCGGTGGGCTTTTAGCGTGGAGGGCGGAGCGGACGGGGAGCGGAGCGGCGAGCGGACCGCACCATCGCACGCCGGCCCGACCTGTTGGCTCGGGTGGGATCTTGCGCCACTTAAACGAGTCTTTAACGAAAACAGGCCGCAACGTCCACGCTCGTACGTTTGTGTTTCTATTTACTCACTTGCCAGCAGTTCGCACGTGGCGACCACATCTCGCGACTATATCGTGGATATATATGCAGACGAAACGGACATACCCGCTCGGACCTGGAGGGGATTTGATGCCCCCTCCTCCATTTCGTTCGCAAGCTCTCCTGCACCGTCCAAACAGGTCCCCGTGGGAGCAGGTTTAGATCGAGATCTCCATAGTCTTTCTGTGTGAGTTCGTTCCCGTGGGATCATCCCGATGGATAGATCGTCCCTCGAAATGTGGGATACCCAGGTACCAACAACCCTCTCTCGTCATGCTTGAGGCCCCAGAGAACCACGAACGGTTCGTTCGGCACGCACGACAGCCTGCCAGTAATACCTCTTCCCTCCCCGTCGCGTGGCCACCCCACAGTGGTTGCATGTATGGCAAACACCGCTTCACGGTCGTTGGGTGATCTCTTCCCCCAAAAAAGGAAAATCGCGCTTCAACTTGGACGACTGTCCAAGATCCAATTTCTTCCAAACTCCAAAAATAGTGCCCCAAGATTCAGAAAATATAGGATATCGATCCCACCTCCACACGTGATACCTACTCTCTCACTTCCTCACTCCGATGCTCTCGAGACTTGGTCGCCGCTGGTTCTCGGCGCCGCGCGCCGCGCCACTGCGCGTGGCCGTCGTGGGCACGGGCCGCATGGGCGAGATCCGGCTCGCCGGGCTCCAGCGGCTCGCGCCGGCGGTCGAGATCGCCGCGATCGTGGACGCGTCGGCCACGGCCACGCCGCTCGCGCGCCAGTTCAACGCGCCGTGCTTTGGCTCGATGGAGGCCGCGGCGACCGAGCTGCGCACGGTCGACGGCGTGTGGGTCGCGACGCCCACGCCTACCCACTTGGCCGTGATCCACGACGCGTTGCGGCTCGCAGCGCCGCATCGGCTGCGCGCGATCGGCATTGAAAAGCCCGTCGCTGGAACGCTCCGCGAGATCGACGACGGGTACAATGCCTGCCTCGCGCGGCGCGTGCACCTCGTGTGCTCGTTCCAGCGGCGCTTCGACCCGAGCTACCAGGCGCTGCGCCGCCAGTGTGTCGACGAGCGGCGACTCGGCGCGCTCCAGTCGATCCACACAGTGTTCCGCGACCACCCGTGTCCGCCCATCGAGTTCCTCAAGACTGGCGGCGACCCGTTCCACGATCTCGCGGTCCACGACATCGACTACGTGTGCAGCCTCGTGGGCGAGTACCCGTCGCGCGTGTACGCGTCGGGCACGAGCCTCTCGCCGGAGCTCCAGGCCGTCGGCGTCATGGACAAGGCCAGCGTGTGGCTCGAGTTTGAGAAGAGCGCCGTCGTGTGCACGATGGACGTGGGCCGACGCGCTGACTATGGCTACGACCAGCGCATTGAAGTCGCGGGCGAGCGCGGCATGCTACAGGTGCTGAACCCGCCCAAGACCACGCTCGTCCACTCTGGTGAAGGCGGCGTGACCCACGACGTTGCGGTCCATTCGTTCCCGGAGCGGTTCCACGAGGCCTACGCGCTCGAGCTGCGCCACTTTGTGGACGTGATGGAAGGGAAAACGCCGCCCGTGGTCCACTGGAACGCCGCGCGCATGGCCACGATCATCTCCGAGGCGGCGCGGATCGCTGCCGTCGAGAAGAAGATCGTCACCATCAAGTACGACAAGACCCGGCAGGACAAGCCCAACCAGGACCCGTACGTGGACGTGGAGTACGAGTACTAGACGCCCCCATCAAGCTGCAGTCGGTAGGAAGAAAAAAAACGATTTTGGAACCGACTATATACAGAACACTGAGATGGGTCTAGTGCCTCGCACGGTGGGCTCGTGTAGGGTCTTACTTCTCGCTGCGGCGCGCGATCTCCTGGAGCAGCTCGGCGGTCGAGAGCTTCTCGAGGTCCACAGCGTCCACGTTCATCCAGTCCACGGGGTTCTTGAGCACGTGCAGCGTGCGCTCCTCCCACGATCCAGGAGTCGGCTGTACGAGTAGTACACAATCGCAGGTTAGCACAGTCACTACTAGAAACAACACAGGTTATGAAATGACGTACCTTGTGCATGTACTCCCATCGCGCGGTCAGGGGCAGCGACATGAGGATCGACTCGATGCGCGAGCCGGGCGTCGCAAGGCCAAACTTGGTGCCGCGGTCGTACATGACGTTGAACTCGACGTACCGGCCGCGACGAATCTGCTGCCACTCCTTCTGCTTCTGCGTGAACGGCATGTCCTTGCGCTTGAGCAGGATCGGCACGTACGAGTCGAGCATCGAGTTGGCGCACTTGCGGATGGTCTGGAACGTTTCCTCGGACGTGTCTTCGAGGTCGTCGAAGAAGAAGCCGCCGACGCCGCGGCTCTCTTGGCGGTGCGGGATGTAAAAGTACTTGTCGCACGTCTTCTTCATCGATTCGTACCACGTCGGGTCGCGCTCGTCGAGGCAGATCTTGTACACGGCGTGGAAGTGGCGCGCGTCGTCCTCAAACAGGTACGACGGCGTCAAGTCGGCGCCGCCGCCAAACCACGCGAGCTTCTCGGGCTTGCCCTGGGCGTCGAGGCGGCCCGTCTCGACCTCAAAGTAGCGGTAGTTCAAGTGGATCGTCGGCGCCATCGGGTTGCGCGGGTGCATCACGAGGCTGACGCCGCACGCGTAGAACGGCAGCGACTTGCCCTCTTCAAGCTTCTTGCCGCGCGCGCGCATCTGCGCCTGCGCGGCCGGCGGCAGGTCGCCGTGGACGATCGATACGCCGACGCCGGCCTTCTCAAACACGTTGCCCTCCTGGAGCACGCGGCTGCGGCCGCCGCCGCCGTGGCCCTCGCGCTCCCAGCCGTCTTCCTGGAACTTTTTGCCGTCCACGGCCTCGATGCCCGCGCAGATCTCGTCCTGGACGCGCAGGATCATGGCCTCCATGCGCTTGTGCATGGGCGCGGTCGTGTCAAACTCGATGCTGGTCTTCGGGGTCTTGTCCTCCGAGAGCGGGCGGTACAGAAACTCCTGCGCCGGGATCTTGACGGCCTTGCAGTCGGCCTGCGCGTCGCGCTGGTGCTGCAGGAGCGCAGCGCCGCCGAGCGCGGCCGGCACGGCGCCGTACAGCCACGCACGCGCCGACGGCGACTTGACGAGGCTCCGCAGGTGGCGCATCGGGAGAGAGGGGGTCGGACTGGCGCGGTGAGATGCGGAATGGGACCGCACGGGTCTGTCGGGCGGGGAGGAGTGAACGGCGCTCCTGACACAGGCACACGCAGCGACGCAACCGAGTGAGTGCTTCGTGTCTCTTTTGCTTCCGTGGCGTCCGCAGGATCCGGGGAACGACGACGGGAACGACCGTACTTAGGAGGAGGTAGGAAGGTACGCAGGCTTGAAGTATCCGGGTAAGTACGTTTTCGGCCGCGTGCCTTTTTGCCCGAGGACCGGATGTTTTGGGGGGTTTGCAGCTCTTTGCACCCACTACCACTAAGTACGATATGGAGGTAGGTACGGCTTTGAATGCGAAACGTACTTATTGAGGTACGATCCTAGTGTTATGTGGTCCACAATGCGATAATATCCTGCTAGATCTGCACGTTGAAGCGTATCGGGGAAGAGGGGATGTAGCCAAATCAGTCAGTGCCACGCCTGGATCTCGCGGCCGTTTAGCGGCTGCGTAGGGCGCGCGTTCGAGCCGCCGGGCGCGACGGCCGCGAGGCGCGTCAGACTGTCCGAGATGGCTGCGTATTCATCCTGCGAGAGTGCGAGCGGCGTTTCGAGCACCCACCAGTTCACGACCTCGCTGCACGGCGGCACGGTGAGCCCACCGGCGTAGTTGAACACCCGCCCAGCTGCAAAGAGCTCCGCCACGTCGGCATGGAACGAGCCGCTGTCCAGCCATCATAGATGAAGTAGATACAACGCAGTTAATATACAGAGAGATTGCCACGGTCGCCGAGGTCTGCCATCTCGCCACGTACAGTGTCACGGACGCAGGGGTCTGCTCGTCGACGCCGTCAAGGGATTCGACGAACTTGGCAAAGTACGGTGGCGTCTCGGCGTCGTCCTCATCCTCGACACGCTGGAGGAGAACGCCAAGCACTACAATCGAGTCGTCAGCGGCTTTGTGGACAAAGTGGGCTTCCGCGTCGTAGGCCGCGCCGTTGATCGTGTGCTCGGACGCTGCGTGGAAATGGACCTGCGCGAAGCGGAAGACCTTGCCGAAATAGTCGACAGCACATGTGCCTATTAAACGGAACACGGAAATCAATACTAGTACGCTCGCCACGTTGGGATTGAACGCACCGCCGAGCACTTCGGCCTTGAATGCGTCGTATTGTTGCGTGACATTGTACTCGTCACAAGTGCCCGACAAGTGGAGCGGCAGCTCACCGCAGATCGTGGACACGGTGTCAGTCATTATATCGACCGGCGACTGGCGCTTGCCAGCACATGTGGGGAACGCATCGCCCCAATGGGCCGGTCCAAGCGAACGCGTTTCGTCGGTCGCTTCGTACGTCCACATGGTCGCATTGTCGGCGGCGCGCACCAACCAAGGGACGGCTGACGCAACTGCGGTGCACATAGCCACGTACAGGGAGAGCTTCATGAGTTCGGTGTGTGAGATCCTTGGAGCGTCGAAGAATGGAGGGGGCTTTGAGCCACCCACCGGGAGTACACCAGTGTCTGGACGACTGGAAGGTAGGTCTCTTCTCCTTCACAGCCTGTGTGGTTCTTGTTAAAGAACCTCGGTGTTGGACCAAGCGATCGGGATCTCTTTCTTTTGAAGCGAATCGAATCCCAGGAAGCCACCGCTCTGGCCTCAGTGTTGCATACAGTAGTGAGGGTTCACTCGGTGGGGAGAGTGCGCTGCAATTCACGCTGAACCCATGATCCGATCGAACCTCAGTGATTAATCCGGTCACCCATCATGAACCCATTCTTCGACGACGGCACCACCCACACATAGGCTTCGGGGCCGTAGAGTGGCTGCGATGGATACGCGCTGGTGCCGTCGTTGACCGCCAGAGCCAAGCATTTTTAATTTCTCGTCGACATCCGCAGCGGCTTGTCCTGCCTAAACTGGATGACGATGTTTGGACATGGGTGTTGGCCGTATTGTGAGGCTGCCGGGGAGGCCACCCGGCAGCACCCTTCTCTCCCCTGGGAGGCTGTTTCGCCAGCGGTGCTTACAGTTTTCGAGCTCCGCGCCAAGCCAATTGGATGTGGGGTGGGTGGGAGAGAGTGGCGCACGAATTTAACCTGGATCGGAAGTCGGTGATATCCGGTGAGGTCGAATCAAGGCCCGCACACCTGAAGTTGGAGAAACTAATCCAAGGATGGGAGCGTACGTTCGACACCACGTCCGTGAGCAGCTCCCGTATCATGGGCGGGCCTGACGCAGGATCTCACCGGTCGGCAGATCTCTGTGCCCCGGAGACAGCAAACGCTCGTATAGTAGTGACAGCGTATTGCAACTGCCACCACGGCCACACTCCACTAGCCATGTGGAGATGTGCCAGACGATCTCTCGTGCACGGAGCCACGCTCTCGATTCTTGCCGTGCTCGCACGGCAGGAGAGAGGCAAGGGCTGCATCGTGTAAGCCCACTATCGTATTGTTGGTACGAAGACGCTCTCATTATCCAATTTTACGCTGATCTTCACACTCCGTTCTACCCATACCAGGATTCTACACTCGACACATAAAAAGCAAAATCCGCCACGGAGTCGTTCGCTCCGACCCACAACGGTCCCGACACACCGAGAGAACACACACGCACAAGCACACTCAGATAAATAGGTCGTCGTCGTCGTCGTCGCGCTTGCTGTGGTAGGCGTGGGCGCCACGCACACTGTTGGTATCCATGACGGTGCGCGAGGTCGACGTCGTGGGCGAACCAGCCACGGGCTGGAGCGGCGCGCGGCGCGGCTGGTGGGCGCCCTTGTGGTTCCCGCGGACTGCACCCTTCTTCTTGGGCGCGAACGAGGAGCTCTCGAGCATCACAATGTCTTCACTGAACCGCGACATGCGTCGGTGGACCTCGGTCTCGTCGGCCATGACCGAGTGCAAGTACCGTGTGGCGCGCGCGTCGTGGTGGCCGGCGATCGCGATACTGCTGCCGCGTTGGTCTTCCTGCTCGGCGAGCGTCAGCAGCCGCTCGATCTGCCCGTACTCGGCCTGCGTGCCCTTGAGACGGAACAACAGCTTGGCGATGTCGTTGAAGCGGAAGAACGAGATCTGGCAGCCAAACGCACGCAACACGTGGCGCAGCTCCTCGAGCTCGATAAAGCCCGTGCGCGCCGGGTCGCGCGTCAGGAACGCGGCGTGGAGCTCGGCGACGGTCTGGTTGTTTTCACGCATGCTCGCCTTGAGACACGAGACAAAGTCCACGCGCAGCTCCACACTCTCGCTGAACTGCGTGATGACCTCACTCAGCGTCGGCACGTCGACCTTGAAGATACAGGAGACAGTCACAAAGTTGCGGCAGATCTGCGGCTGGAAGAAGAACATGTTGAGCAGCAGCGGCATCGGCACGGCGATACAG
>JAADVT010000447.1:0-25963 GCA_023335895.1 Pythium rishiriense
CCCCCCCCCCCCCCAAGTGGCCCTGGTGCTGTGCGCGCACTCGGCCCGCGCTGCTGGCGTGCGTGTGCCGCTCAAAGCCCGCCCACCTGGTGGAGTCGGAAGAAGAAGAAAAAAGTTGCCGTATACTACCTCAATCTAGTACATAGCAGCACAGTATCGCCTTTGGTAGAGGTGTAGTGGGAGCTCCATCTACTGATATAGTGTCGTCTGGTCCGCGCCCCACCCGGTTTTCCATGTCACATTCAACCCTCCACTCTTTCTCTCTTGCCCGCTCCCTCCCGCGGACTGAGTCACTTGGTTCACGATTCCCTCTGCGGCGTTTCCCACCGGTGGCAGATGGATCCGCTCTGAGATATGGTCGCTGCCAAGCTGAATGGGGGGTATTGGGAGACTCGACGGTTCGCACCACCAGAGTTGGACACGGGACGCTCGACGCGGCGACGCGCTTCCCATTCCGATCCAGTGAATGCTGAGGCCGCGTCCCACTGCTCCTCCTCCTTGGTGCAGCGTTGTGGGGTGTGAGTGTGCAGACAACACGCCGAGGGAGAGAGGAGCCGTCGTGGAGCGAGCGGACGAATCACTCCATCGGTCCCAACTCGGTTTTCGGGACTTGCTGACCTCGAGGGTGTACTTGTTACCCTCGGCGCACCGTCGAGTGTAGCTTTGGTGGTGGATGTGCATAGCGACCACGTCGTTGTCTCGCTAGGAGGGACACCTTGCGACATGGGGAGTACATTTGTTAAACGCGAGGACAAAGCCCTTGGGGCGCTAGTATACGTAGGGCGCGCGACATAGAGGTACAGTGCACGCACGCCAGGCGCTTTGTGTGATCGGAGATCAAGGTGGACCGTTGTGCACCGCGGCGGTGATTACCAAAGCGCGTCGTCGTCGCTTGACACTTCGAGTGGCCGTGCTGACCGGCGGCTGCCTTCATCGTCGTCATCTTCAAAGCTCGAGTCGTTCATGACGGTCGGTGACGCACACAGCGAGCTGGAGCGGCCGTACCCGAGCGGCGCGTCTTTCTGCGCGGCTTCGTCGCGCGCAATGTCGAGCGCGTTGGCCTGCGTCACGGCCGTGACGCACGGCAGACAGAACGTCATGGTTTGTTGGTGGAGGCAGCCGTCTTCCGGTGTGATTGAGCTCAGGCGCTTCTTGACGCGGCACGACGAGCACACGACCAAGAGACAGAGTCGGCACGGCGCACCGCGGCTCCTCCGGCCAAACGTCAGCGGCGCGAGCGCCGAGAGCCCCTTGCCACAGATCGCGCACTCCTTGGGGTCCAAAACCGTGGTCGACGACCGCTTGCGCTCGTGGCGGAGCCGCAGGCGGTCGTCAAACGTCGAGTTCTCGAGCACTGGGCTGTGGCGCCTCCGCAGCGCGTACGCGAGCTTCTTCATGTGTGCGCACTGGATATTGCGGCCGACCGCGAGCATCACCACGGCCGCCGATTTGACCACGAGCGCGCGCATGATGCGGCCCGTCGGGTCCAGGAAGCCCCGCACGTACACGTCGACGACATTGTCCTGGTGCTGCCGGTACAGCGCGCAGATCGAGACGTTGCCCCGCAGCGAGTCCTCGAGCGGAAGGGTCTGCGGGAAATTGACCGAGTGGAGCAGATGGTACCCGACGGTCTCGCCGGTCGTGGGCAGGGTGGTGAGCCCCGTGGCCTCGAGGTAGACCATGTCGCGGTTCTTGACGAGCGTGCGGATGTGGAGCGGCTGGCCCTTGATCGTCCACCGCACGCGCATGCTGCGGAACGGGTCCTCGGGTGTCGGCTCGCGAAGCGTCTCGAGGATCGCCGCGTTGACAATGTCGACGCTCTCGACGTACGACGTCTGGATGCGCATCATGTCGAGCGATGGGTTCACGACGCCGTACATGGTGTCCATGAGATCGCCCGCGAGCGTGCCCACAGTGAGCATGACTGGCAGGTCCGCGGGCTTGGGCGTCGGCGCCTCGAGCAGGTCCAGGTTGTCGTCGTCGTCGTCCGAAAGCTCGGCGTGTTGCTGCTCCTGCGAGGACGTCGACGGGTGGCTGCTCAGTCCGAGGCTGCTGCCGTAGCTGGCGCGCCGCGCGCGGCTCTTCTCGCGCTCGCGGGCGCTGCGCTGCCGGTACACACGGACGTTTTCGTGTTGCCGCAGAAACTTCCACTCGCCGGGGGCAAGCTCGCGCTGGTCCTTGACCAGGTACTGCTCGTAGTTGCTCAGCGCCTTGCCCACAAACAGCTCGCCGAGCTCGGCGAGCTGCGCCTTGGCCTCGGCCGAAAGCTCAAGCGGGGCGAACGGGTTGCTGAACCGGGGTGCCGCCATGGCACCGGGAGACGCAGCCAAAAATGGGCGATACACACTCGAGAAAGAGAGAGCGAGTGAGAGACTGGCGGGCGCGGACGCGAAAGGGGCAGGTGTTCCGGATCGGAGACCGACCTGGACAACCTGATTGAGGGGGATCAGTTGGCCCGTCGCTGTGCGTGGACAGCGCGCGGGAACGCGAGGTGACGCATCTGGCGTGCGACCGACCTGAACGAAGCACAATCGCGTCCGGCCACTTGGGCTTCCGTTGGGATGGGGAGCTTTGATGGCTGGTGCTGGGGGTGGGTCCGGACGACGGCCCCGCAATATCAGCGCGCTGGACTCTTTGACACAAATCCCGCGTTGGCAGTTGCCACCAATGCGCACTGGAACCCCAAGGTCTCCGATAAAAATACAGTACACGGAGAGAGAGAGAGAGAGAGAGGAAGAAAAAAAAAAGAGATCGGAACACACACACCGCCAGCTGCTGGACTGGCAATCGGCCGCATCTGCCATGCCCTCCACGGCCACTGCTGGACCGATCCTCCCAAACGTTCAGACTCCAAAGGTTGCGACGCGATGCCATCTTGGCGGGAGAGACTTAGTGACATAAAGCGTCACTATATTGGCGTTCACTATGCGTCACTCAAAGGAGGGAATGGATCCGAGTCCCACGTGACACTGGAAGGATGGCCGTCGCTGTCGCCGGGCTTGCAGCTCGCCGCTTCCGTCCGTCCCTCTCCGGGGCCGTCCACGACGCGCTCTTCGGCTTCTGGCGGTTGCCACGGGCGACGCGCCATGCGCTCGACAACGCGGTGCCGTGCTTCTCCGTGGAGTCGGTGGACGCCACGCTCCATGCCTGTCTCGACTGGCACGGCTTGCTCCTCGCGAGTGCCACGCCGGTCGATGTGGTCAGTGCCAGTGGCGATGGGTGCCATGCGATCCACGTCGCGTGCGCACTAGCGTGCCACGCGGAGGTGGTGTTCGACAAACGGATCGCGAACCTGCTGGTCGGTGGAAGTGAGACTGTCAAGATCCGACTCGCGACCGACGCCACGGTCGCCCATGGATCGATTGTGCGCCGAATACTCAGTTCAAGCCTCCAGATCGAGACGGGAGATGCGTACATGGCGTTTGTGGTGCTCATCACGGTGCTCGAAAAGGCGCTGTACGATCTCTACTACGGCCACGACGACGGCGGCCGAGAGGGAAAAAAGAAGAACATGATCCTGCGCGACTTGCTCCACTCGTCTGTGCTCGAAAAGGTGCTGCCACCGGGCATGATGGTACTGCTCAAGACTCTGTTTTTGCCGTCCGGACTGAACCTGCGCAATCTCGTGTGGCACGGGTTCCTCATCCCGGCCCAGTTCCCACGTTGCTTTGCGTGCCTGACGGCGCTGCTCCTCCTTGAACTACCGCGTTTCTTTGGTGGACGTCGACCCACAGATTCGTCCGCGCTGTTTCAGTTGAGCTCTTTTGACGACCGGTTCGTTGTGCCAAAAGAGCTACAGCGAGCACTCCAAGCAATCAAAAACTGGAACATGCTGATCCCGTCGAGCTCCAACGATAGCAGCTTTATTCCGCACGGAAGAGAGCGACTCGTCGAGAGGGCTTTCACCCATTTGATGGATGAAGGTGACGAGCTCTGGTTCCTGTTCGCACTGCTTCCTGTGTTGGAGCATGCTGTGCGCGTCGAATTTGTGAGACGCAACACCGAGCTCTACGGCCTCGCGCTGGAGGACTTCAGCGTGGCGCAGATCGACCAGTACTACTCGACGCTCGACGGGTTCGGACAACGTGGCAAGCATCAAGTGCTGCTCCACGCAGAGATTGCCGGCCTCGATGATCCGATGGCGCTCAACGCACTGTATCGAACCACGCCCCGTGCTGCCATGGCCGTTTGCCTCGACCTCTTCATGATGGCCGCCGGACCCAATGTGAGAGCGAAGATGTGCCACGGCGAAGCTGACCTGTCAGCGTTGTTGGCTCCTCGTCTCGAAGAAGATCGCCACAGCATCTCAGTGATTAGTCTGCTCGTGTTGCTTACATGGATAACGTTGTGTCAAAGCAACTGTCGCGAAGGCGAGGACACGAACGACGCAAAACGACAGCGACTCGAACACCCACCACCAGTGATTGCAATTTTCAAAGCGATGATGGGGAGTTCATTCCATCCATTTGTTCAACTCCGTCGACTCGCGGACACTTGCAAGGCCCGGCTGGAGGCGTTCCGGTTGCTCTGTAATCGATGGTCACACAGTAGAGCCGCGGAGTACGGCACAGATGAAGACAGCGGCTCGACTGACTCGCTTTCGAGGGTCGAATTTCTTCTAGACTCTCACAGAACCGAGTCGTCGGATGTGCTGCTGGCGATCGTCGACAAGACTGCGCGTGTTCGAGAGTTTGAGTGCTTCTTCGATGGCGCTCCAACACCCTCCACGCCCGTCCAGAAACCGAAAACGTTTGTTGAGCTGCTAGTTGCTCTTCGATCCAAGGTGAGCGACACACTGGATATGGTGGGGGCCCACAACGAGTCTGTCCACACAGCTATAGATCGAGTCATCACACCACCACGAGACGACGACCAGCTGCAGCGATGCCTACTCGCGCTCAGCGATGCCGATGG
Organism: Pythium rishiriense; assembly: GCA_023335895.1. Taxonomy (NCBI): domain Eukaryota; phylum Oomycota; class Peronosporomycetes; order Pythiales; family Pythiaceae; genus Pythium; species Pythium rishiriense. The sequence continues at coordinate 4,915 of JAADVT010000447.1, forward strand.
GCTCAGTGTGTCAGCCTGCATGATGGACATCCTCGCCTCCGTCGATCGATCTTTGGTGTCGTTCGAGTCCCGACTGAAGTCCCTTGCTGCGGTGATCCAGGACGGGTCTGCACGCACGAACCAGCGGCGAGCGTTCCTGAATAACGTGTACCTGTTGCCGGTTTTTGAGCGTCTACAACGTCTCGCGCTCTGTCTCGTCGACCATCAGATACACCACTTGGAGACGACGGCATTGTATCGTGCTGTGGCCATCACCAGCGGCACGATTGAAACTCCGCCCTCGCTCCAATTGTGTCCCGATGCGCGCAAGTTTGAACAGCTCCAACGCAAGCTGCTGCAGTTTGTGACGGCCTTCGAAGGGTGCACCGGCAGCGCTGAAGGCGCCCAGAAGAGCAACGACAAGGCGCTGCAACTCGCGCTCCAGTTTGTGGAGTCCAAGGCGCTGCGGACCGTCTTGGCATGACATTGGAGACCGTCGTGGTTGTGAAAATGGGTACATCTCTCAATATAGTACGTGTGGCTTGATTGGGGAGCCCGCTCCCTGAAACCCACTAAGATACAACGAACCGTCTTCGTCGCACGTAATCCTTGCACCAGCCTCACACCTCCTCACCATTGCCTTGGAAGTTTGTCCGGCTCACTTTTGAATATCGCCGTGTTCGTTCAAACACCACAAGGTATAACCTCTGGACTGTCAGTCCTCCGCCATGGCCACGGTTCCGACGATCAAGCTCACGTACTTCGACTTCCCCGGTCGCGCGGAGGCGATCCGCAAGACATTCACGCTGGGCGGCGTGCCGTTTGTCGACGACCGCGTGACGGTTGCCGAGTTCCAGGCGCGCAAGTCGTCGTTTCCGTACGGCAAGATGCCGGTGCTCGAGGTCGATGGCGACCTCTACGCCGAGACCCAGGGCCTGCTACGGTACGCCGCGCAGCTCGCCGGCCTGTACCCGCCGGCAGAGGAACCTGTCGCGGCGCTTCTCGTCGACGAGATGCTCAGCACGTTTGAAGACTTTTTCGACCGCCTGCTCCAGCCGAGCTTCGACGAAACGGATCCAGCGGTTGTCAAGCAAATGCGAGAGCGCGTACTCGCTGGTCCGCTGCCACAGGCGCTCCGACTCATCGATAACCGCCTCGAGCAGATCGCCAAGCACGCGTTCTTCGTGGCCCATGACCACGAGGTGTTTGTCCACGAGGTGCTGGTCTGGGACTACGTGGTCTTCCTCCGCTCGGGCCAGCTCGACCATATCCCCACGACGCTCGTTGATGAGTACAAGACCATGGTCGCGATGTATGACAAGGTCGTGAAGAACGCGACGATGGCGCAACAACAGCAGCACACGAAGAACCAACGCGCAGCACCCGCACGCCCACAAGGGAAGCTCACGCTGTCGTACTTTGACTGTGTCGGTCGCGGCGAACACCTGCGCCTGGCGCTCCACATCGGCGGTATCGACTTTGATGACGAGCGTCTCTCGCAAGAAGCCTTCAAGGCGCGAAAGCACGAGTTCCCCAATGAACAAGTGCCTGCGATATCCGTGGATGGCCACGTTTTGGGCGCGCAGTCCTTTGCGCTACTGCGTTACGTCGGACGCGTCACGGGTATGTACCCGACGGATGATCTTGTGCAGGCCATGAAGATCGACGAGGTGGTCGGCCACATCTACGAGCTCGACACGGTATTGTACCGATGCCTCCACGAGGAGGACGAGGCCAAGAAGCGCGAGTCGTTTGCGAAGATCTTGAAGGAGACGCTCCCCGACTTTCTCCATCGTCTCGACGCGCGCGTGCAGCAGTGGAAAGCGCAGCGTGGCGATGCCACGTCGGCGTTTGCACTCGGCGGCTCGTCGCTGACGATTGCAGACCTCGCGATCTTCAATTTGCTGCTGGATCTCAAGACCACGATCATCGAAGAGAGCGACCTCGCGCCGTACAAGCAACTCCTGCGCGCCTACGAAGCCGTTGAGATCCACCCACGCGTCGTCGAGTGGTACGCTGCGAGGGAGTAAGCCAAACGCTTGTGGATATGTTTGGTGGGTTTGTATTTTTTTTTTCAACATGTAGTTTTCTTCGATCGAAATACGCGACAAGACATGGATATTGGCACGCTACAAACCACAAAAGTTGCTGCATCGTGTGCGTAGTTAAAAGCCCGTGGCGCGACGCATCTCCATGGCCTTTTGCCACGAGTGCGCGGGCGACGCTGGGAGGTTTGCTGATGTCCGTTGCTGGACGGGTGACACGAAGCCCTGTGGCATAACGAGCCACGGTGACGTCTGTGCGTCATCAAACTCGAGTTCTTCGTCGTCGTCGTGGTCGCCGTCGCTGCCCACGGGCACGTGGATCTGGAGGTCGGCCATGGTCACAGCGTCGGCACTTTGGTTGCGGCTGCGGCTCCGCCATCGGTGCGAGTGGGAGACGGGCACAACAGTCGCCATGGTGAGTTTGAGAGGTCGTTGAGGTGGGATCGAGGAAATTCGTGAATGACCAAAGACACGACACGCAGCGTGGCTGTGCGATCAGCCACGAGCGCGCACGTGGAATGCTTTTACAGAAAGACGCACCCGTTGAGGTGCGTCAGCGTCTGCCCAGATTCCAGAGGCTGCCCATCCAGCACGTGGGCGAAGCCTGTACTGGCCACCATAGGCAAGGAACATGGCCAGCCGAGAGCGGCGTTCAGCACTCCGCAACCCTATTCCAACCGTAGTGGACGCTGCCAAGCTCCACGCAAGTGATCGCATGGCACGGGGAAGGGGAGAACACCGGCGTGGGCTCACCAGATGGGCACGCCAACTTAGAGACCACCACTCTCACGTGAGACCCTGAGTTGCCAGACCAACACTCTTTACAGCGAGGTGGACTTTCCAGGGATCAGATCCATCGAGCCTCACCACGTCTCCTGGCCTCACCGGTTGTGTGCCCCGGACAGCCGATGACCCACGAGCTGCCCGTGTGTGTTGTTCCCGTCTGATGCTGTTGTGGCACTCGAGTGCCTTCCTCTCGGATCGCTTCCTATTATACTCGTCCTGCTTACTCAGCTACGTTCTGCTATTGCTACGGTTCTCGTAAACTCCCTACACTTACTCCTCTAAATACTACTGGTACTGCTCGACTACCTTGACTAGCCACTATCCTCTGGTTCTACTGCACGATGCGAACTGCCTACGTCTTCTAACTACGCTGGCTACTGACGACTACCCTAACTACTATTCCTGCGAATCTACGCTAAATACTTGGAAATACTACTTTCCTTCTCCTCTGTGTGTGTGTGGACCGACGGCGCTCACAAGTAGGCAATGTCGGCGCGGCGCGACGGCGTCTCGAGTTCCTCGAACGAGCTCTGCTTGACGACCAGCTGCGGAAGCTGGGAGACGTGCTCGACGTCGTGCTTGGCCTCGGACTCGCGCTTGAGGCGACGCTTGTGCTTGACCACGAGCGCGAGGATCACGAGCAAAAGCACGCACGTACACGCGAGCACGAGCAGCACGAGCAGCACGGGGCTCGTCGAGTGGCGTCCGTCGTCCGACCGCGTCGTGATCTGGCGCACGATCCCCGTGTCCGTCGCGGTTGTCGGCGCCGACGTCGATGGGTTGGGTGTCAACGGGGCGTCCGTCGCTGCCTCAACCACACCGGCTTCGTTGCTGCCGCGGAGCTGGGGCGCGGGGGTCTCGGACGAACTGGGCGTCGGTGTCGGTGCCGACGTCGTCAGAGTGGCTGTGGTCGGAGTGGGTGTCGTCGCCGCCGGTGCCTGTGTGCTCTGGGTCGCTGGACCAGCGTCCTGGCTGGTGGTCGTTGACGTCGTCGAGCCTGCGTCATTGTAGTCAGCCTCGGAGTCGGCTGCACGGTCCTTGGAAAACTGGTATTTGCTGTCCACGCAGCCGCCACCGGCGAGCGAGATGGTTTCGTCAAGCACTTCGCCGCTCACGCTCGTGAGCGTGATCTTGAGCGACGCGAGGTCGGTCTGCGTGGCGCTCTTGCCGTCGCGCAAAAAGTAGTAGGCCGAGTCGACCATGGTCGTGTCCTGGCCGTTCACCTGCAAGTTCTTGATGCCGACGAGGAAGTTGGTCGGCTGGATCGCCGTCCAAAAGTTGTTGCTGCCGTCCTTGAGGCAGTACCGGATGTTGCCGCGCACGGGGCAGTCCACAAACTTCCACTGGATCTTGACGCGGTCGCTCTGGTGGCCCGTGATGCTGAGAAAGACCTCGGGCGACAGGTCGAGGTCGCCTTGCTTGCACTCGGGGCACTGGTCGACGATGTGGACGATCTCACTCTGCTTGGTCGCGCCACCGCACTTGGCCGGGTCGGCGCACGAGACCTGTGCGCAGCGGCCGCAGTTGGTCGTGCTCTTGAACTGGGGCTTGTTGAGCGCCGCGTACTTGGTCTTGGCCTCGTCGGGGAACGACATAAAGTTGCAGTTTCCATTGGTCGGGTTCGACAGCGTGTACTGTGTGCCGTCGCCGCTAAACGGGCTCGAGCTCTGCGCACTCGCGCCGCGCGACACGAGCGCCATCAAGACGACGGCCAACGCTGTGAGTAGTAGCTGTGCGGACGGGATCCCTAGTCGAGTGGTCGCCATTGTAGGGGGATATGGGGGGGAGTGATGGAGGATATGAGGAGCTTGTCGGGGTCTGCGCAAAATAACGAAATGAGCCATCCGGATCGTGTGGTCGCCGGGGCGTTCGCGCCATCGTCCAGAAGAAGGCGCGAGGTCTGTGTCCCCGGAAGCGGCACCTCCACGGGCTCTGATCTCGCGCCACGCTTGCTGGATTTTCGGTCCCCACGTGTGACGCGCCGCTAGGGGTTTTCGTGGAGGAGGCGCCCTCCCAAGCGACATGCGTGCGCATGCGGTGTGCTGGCGTGCGTGGGGTGCCACGCTCTGGGCCGGAGGGATTGACGCCTGCCCGTCTCTCGCACGTGCACAGATCTCACGAGAGCGAATGGGAGTGATGGTCGGTGCTGGTGATGTGTGTGACGAGTCGCGCTTGGTGAGACCTTCGCGCAACGTCGGACTTACCGCAACCTTCGCGCAACGTTCGCGCGATCTTTTCCCCTGATTTGCCATCAGTTTTCCACACGAATGACGTCAGACCGTCCAAGCGAGTCGATCCCCGAGCCCGAGAGGATCCAACAGTGGACGGCGCACGCCAGTTTAGACGCACGTCAGCCAGCCCAAAAGCACCCAGGATGCCAAATCCCTCTCAACGTTCCGCGCGCGTTCGGCCACCCGGTGCGCGCTGGACAGTCCAGGAGGGTTTCCTGTGTCGAATGGGATGCGACCGACACAAACGTCAGTCGTCGTGGCTCTTGGGATAAGGCGCCCCGTCGGAAGCGTCGTGGACAGCAGTTGTGTGCGAATGAGAGGATTGTATATCGCGCTGTTCAAACACAGACAAACACGAGCCTGAACACAGAGCGCCCGCCTCTATACACCATCGCACGTGTCAGCCTTGTCACAGAACGCCAGAATCCATCGCTGGTGGCGGTGGGCGCTTGACCCGAGCGGTCAAGGCGAGCCACGAGTACGATTTATACCGGCGCCGACGCGAGTCTGCCGTGGCCAAATTAGTCGTGGCTAGTTGTACTTCCACGGAGGCTACGTTGCATCGGCGAGTCGAGGTGCTTCGAATCGAAGCATTCTTTTTTCGTAGCACACCCCTTACACCCTCGGGTGGTACAGTTCAGTATCGATCGACATTGGGGGACTTGACGGTCGGGATTTCTATATTTTCGTGGTTTTCGGGAGTGGAGCCCATGTCCAGGCGAACAAGGCAGCGATCGGTCGCCGTCAACACCTGAACCGTTGCGCATCGTGGTGGGAGGAGCCGCCGGCCACGCACGCCAGCCGTCTTGTAACCCAGCCCCCACACGCAAACGGGATCACACGCCCCCCTCCACCCACGGGTGTGCCACGTTCAGCGCGTGGCCCCAGTGGCTTCGTGGCGCCGGGCGCGCCTTCTGCCCACCGAGGATTTCCTCTTTTTTTTTCGCGTTTTCTTGGCATGGCGCAAAAGTCCAGCGCCGTGCCCAGCACCACGGCATGGACGCGTCACGAAGCGTCCATCAGAAAGCACGCGATGGCTTTGTGAGAGGCCAGCGCGAGCGGCTGACGCTTCAACGTTTTGACGCCGAGCTGCTGTACGTACAGTACTACCGGATGATCCCGGGAGACAGTCAAGCCACTCGGTTGGCGCGCACGCGTTGGCACCCAACGCTCGAATAGAAAAGTTATGTCGAACATCGTGGCTTCAATTATTTCTCAGAAGACCCCGGCTCGTCTAGTCGCCGCGGTCGACCATCGCAAAACAAGGTGAGACCATGTCCATATCACGTGGTAATTCAGAACTGAGACATCAGCCTTTGGTCTCGCCCTCCAGCGCGTGGCTCGAGACGTCGGTCATTCCCATGATCGCCGAGTCGCCACCAAACTTTCCGCTTGGCTTGACCAGCAGCGTCGGCAACGTGGCCACAAACTGCGCAGCGCTGACCATCATCGCGTCGTGCGTGAGGATCTGGTCCATCGAGAGCCCCGTCGCGACCGTCAGCAGCCGGTTGATCTCTTGGACGGGCTTGGCCGGGTCGCACCGCTGGAGACACTCGCGGAGCACGCGCACGGCGACCATGCTCTCGCTCGCGACCGTGTGGGTTCCGTCGCCACTCGCGGCCTGGGCCTCGGCGCCTTGAATACACTGCTTGGTCACCTGTTCTTGGAGGTGCCGTCGGAACGCGAGCAGGTCATCAATGTACTGCGCGCGGAGGCACTCGACAAACTGGGGCTTGGCCCGGCTCGGCCTCAATGCATGCAGCTGGCGACCCGTGGCGGTGTCGTCTTGCTGCTGGACAAGCGACGTAAAGTCCACGAGCGTCTGGCCGCGCAGGTCCACGAGCAACGCGCGGTGGAGACGGCTGAGCTGTGTGTCGCTTTTCCACGGGAACTGCCGGCGTAAAGCGCACACCACGTCCGCGAACGGGAGGCCGGGGCTGCCTGTGCGATGGTTGAGACTTTTAAGCTCGCGTTGGATGGATGCGAGCGCGTCGTGGAGTGCAGCAAGTTCTTTGGTTTGGTCATTTCGTGCTTCGTCGGGCAATTGGCCTTCGAGGACCAACTTGAATAGCCGGCACTCACTCGACGCCGACTCAAACCGTTCAAGTGCGGACACGACATTGTACGCACATTCAACTTGGTCGTGGCGATTCGTGGGGAAGCACCGCTGCAAATACAGGGAAAAAACTTGTGAAAGCCGAACGCCCGGGCTCGCCGCGATTCCATTCCCTCGCTTTGCCTTGCTGTCAAGGTCATCCTTGTAGCTCCACACTTTCGAGATGAGCAACTCGACGCGTTTACGGTCGTAAAACAGGTTGCGCACTACGCCCTCGTACTGTAGGTACTCGGGCACGCTTTGGTCAGCTCCTCTCGTTGGGATAAAGTCGTTTGCACTAACCAGAGGGGTCAAGATCTGTGGGCCGGCAATCGGGAACGTGACAACCTCCTCGGGTTCCGTGAGGAACGTAGTCGACGGGTCCTTCTGCTGCTGTTGTTGCGACGCTCGGTGCGCGAGTTGGCGTGCTTGGTGATGGAAGAGCGCTATCTGACTCACCAAGATGGATACAACACGGTCGATTCCGAACGTAAGCTCAGCGGCTGAGATACCAGCGAACACGTTCGTCGGCGCGTGCTGTGGTGCTGGTTTGGTTGGCGATGCAGTGGACGGCAACGTTGTCCGGGAAGAAGATAGTGCCAGCGACGACGAAGAAGCCCCCGCAATCGTTGAGCTCGTCCGCGTGAGTACGGTGTGCGTCTTTGCGTCTGGTGGAGAAGACGCATTCACACCGAGACTGTTGGCTCGGACCATCTCGAGGAGTTGAGTTTCCGTGCTCCCCGCATTGCAACACTCGAGCACGCCAAACAGGATTCTATGAAGCACGACATCGGGCGAAAGCGCTGTGCCGTGGCTGTGCATCAGATCCGGCTCACTGGACACGGCTGTCCCTGCCGTCATCTTCATCGCGACCACCTTGGCCGTCATGTCCATCAAGTCCTTGGTCAACAGTGCGATCGTAGCTTTGTCGGCCGCGACGTGAACGCCGCCGACTTTCTCCTCGAGCGTCGCCACGGTCTTCTTGAGCTCTGCAATCTCATCGCACGCACGGTGGTACTTGAGCGTCATTTGCTGGAGTGCCATGCCTTCTTCACGGGACCGTTCGTGGATGTGGCGCAGCGTGTCGTCGTGGCGTTTCATGCCGTTCACGAGCGCGTGGTTCGACAGATGCATCTCCTCGTACCGCTTCTCCAGTCGTGCGAGCTGCTCGTTCACGCGCGCGTTCTCGTCCTTCAAATGGGCATTCTCGGCCGCACAGGCTGTGAGTTTGGCCTGCGTTTGCTTGAGCACTTGCTTGAGCGCCTTGTGCGTGAGCTTGGTCTCAATCTGGTGCTTGCTGAGCTGCTCAAGGCACTGCGCCTCGAGCGACTGGAGCTCACCATGCAACTGTGGCAGAACTTGGCATTTCGCCACCAAGTGTTGGATCGTCGCCTCGTACTCGTCCTTGATTTGTGCCAGCAACGGCGCGTACACGTTGAACGAATCGATCACTCGGTCGAACAACTCGCGAAACACTTGGAGTCGCTGCTGGTTCAGCGGCACCGACACTGTCCACTCAGAATTGAGATCGTTGGATCGCGAACCCCCAATCTCGTCGAGCTCAGACTTTGCGAACGCAAGGAGCTCCTGGAGAAGAAGTGGTTTCGACTTGCTCTCGTCGAACAGCGTATGGCGAGCCTGAGATTTGCGCACTCGAGAAGATAATGGGGATGAGAGCTGCTGAGAGGAAGTTGATGCTGACGACACAGCGTTCTCCTGGCGCGGCGAAGACGGTAACCGTCCGTTCCATTTCAACCGCGGTGACGACGTCAGCGGCCAGTTGTCGAGCTGCGCGACCGGGTAGTCGCGATCAAGTTGAAGCGGAAACGCGCGTGGGTGCAACGTTGTGTCTGCATCACGCTCGAGACGCCGCGACACAACACCACCATTGGGCACGAGAGGAGGGAGAGAGGTCGTGACCGACGCCAAACTCAGTTCGTCTGTCGAGGGCGATTGCGGTGGCGAGGGCAGTCCACTCACCGCGGCGAGTGACCCATGAGGCTTAGTTCGTGGACTCTTGATGGGAGATCTCGTGGCGGGAGAGATCTTGGAGGGGCTGCGAGGGGAGTACGGCTCCATCCTTGGCTTTTTGGAGCTCTTGAGGTGAGACCGTGACAGTTTTCGGACATTCCACCAACCAGAGATAGCTACGGTTGTCGGCGGCGTTTCGTGCATTTCGTACAGTTTTCGACGTGAGATTCACTACACGAAGTGCTCACTGATCGGTTGTTTGACGCCCTGCGTTTGAGTTATGCAGCTACATTTGACCATTCCCATCCACATAAAACTGGTTTGTACATACACGTGACACGGGGGCCAACAACCTTCACGCACCCTCGACCGCGGCCATCTCTTCCTCGTCGGCTGCCACAGATCGCTCTGATTTGTCGGTAGTCCCTTCAGTCTCTTCGCCGTCAAACGAACTGTTTACATTCACCAAACCTTGTTTCGCGCCCTTGATCACCTTGTCGTGGGCTGACACGTGCTTCTCGGTCTGCTTGGCGACCCGCTTCTGAAGCTTCTTTCTTTCTTTCTTTGCCTGGTACGCAACGAACTTGGTCCTCACTTCTTGGACCTGTGGCTTGGATGACTGCAGCCACAGCGCCTGGCTGTCTCGAGCCGCGAGTTGCAGCTGGACCACGCCAATGTTGGCGCTTTGAAGTGGCAGTGGGTGCCCACAATCGGGGAACCGACTGTACTGCTGTGTCTCGACGTACTCGATACACTTGTCGTACCCAACGATGGCGCTGAGCCCCAAAAGATCCACACACGTGTTTCGGTACCACCACCCGGGGTGGAGCTTGCGGTCTAACTTGTAGAAAAACTTTGCACCGAACCGCTCGAAGCACGCCAGCGCGAACCGCTCAAACATCGTCACCGCGTTGCGCTGCCGCGACCGACGGAGCACGATTTCCTCTTCGTTTCCCCTCGTTCGAAGCGGCATCCAGAAGTTGCGCTCCCACGCGGTACGCGCGTACCGCCGCCAAAATTGACGCAGTGTCTGGGCCAAGTCGGGATGCGCGACCTCGTCGAACGGCAGTGGCAAGGTGCTCGGGAATACCTTCTTCCAAGGCTCGTGCTTCTCGAACTCGACCACGTAGCTCACGATTTTCAACTTCAAATCGTCAATGGCTTTGTCGGGATGGTTGAAATTGGCCCTGAACAGCGGGGGGCTCGTGGAGCTGGAACGCACCTTGCGCGGGTCATCCATGTCGTCCACACCGATTCCATGGCCTGCGCTCGTCTTCCGAACGTCTTGGTCTCCATGAATTTCCTTGTTTGATCCCTGTCTCTGCTGAGATTTGTTGTCACTTGTGCCGATCGCCATCGACTTGCGCTTTCGGCCAGCAGGCTGCATTTTCTGTTTGTCCATCTTTGTCGCAGCCTGATTTCTCGGCGTCGTGACACGCGACACGGGTAGCGGGGGCATCGGCACCGGATCCGCACTCTCGAACGGAATGCCGTCCGGAGACGGGAACGGTGCGTTCTCGAGCCGCGGCGCCGCGAGCGGCAAAATGCTCACAAAGCCCTCGCGCTGTTCGATAAACGCGCACAGCGCAGCGTCGTTTCCCTGGCAAAACTCGACAAAAAACTGCATGAGCAGCGGCGCGCGCGCCGTGCGCAGCTTCGAGACGAGGAACGTAAACACCGACGCGCTGAGCCCCGAGCGCGCAAACGAGCGCGGATCGTGGAGCACGCGCGCGGCCGCCGCCACGGTCTCGGGGTCCTCGTTCTCGAACGGTCCGACGCTGATCTGCGAGCTGCACTGCGCGACGAATTCGCGCACGGTCGTCTCGCAGTGGCAAAAGTACTCGGCGACCATGCGCCGTAGCAGCGCCATGTTCTGCGTGAACACGCGCTTCTCGAGGAACCGCGTGAACGCGTCGACGAGCATGTAGTCGGTCGCGGCGCCCACGGGGTCTGTCGCACGGCCCCAGGCCTCGTAGCCGTCGCTCGTGACGATCGCCACACGCACAGCCGGCTTCATGGTACGGGAGGACGTCGCGGTCTGCGAGGATCGCAAGAAGGATGGCAGTCACGCGGGAGGTGAGACCGTGCGAGTCAACCGTAGCATGTATTGAACCCGTTTCTGAAATTTCGAACGAAAGACTCACCTGCTATTGAGTAGAAGTGGCCAAGATCAACGTGGTAGTGAAGTTGCCTCTGGGCCATCATGTCCTGATCACAACGGCCGGCCAGTTCGGATGTCCCATGGCGCGACGATCCCTGGGCCGTTCGTTCGAATACCATCGCTCAACGGAGCCAAGTGGTGTCTTTTCCCGCTCTTGTCACGTGCGCGCGGAGTCGGAGATGATACTGTCGGCCCACTCATGGATGTCATCTCGTCGTCATCGTCAACTCGCGATGCGTTCCGCACGGCAGCACCCTCTCGTCGGTGGGACTTCTCTTCATCTTTGTCTTCAAACCACGCCGCAGTTTCCTTATCTTCGTCACGCTTGCTCTGGCTTTGCAACCACTTGGACTGGGCATCTTCTGCCGCGAGGTCTTCTCGAGCGACACTTCCTGTTGTCTGCCAAAGTAGTAGCTTTGCACCACTGATCCACTGCAATGAGCGGCGCTCAATCTTGGCTGGGAAGTTCCGGACCAAGTATCCTCGGCCCTTGCTGTCGAGCTCTGGTAACAAACCGAAGAATTCGAGCCCATCGCGAGGCATACACGCCACGTCGTCCAGCTCGCGCAACACGACAAAAAAGCTCCCGCGACGATACACGACAACTACGACGGCTTGGTTCACAATACCCTTCCACAACATCAAGGAGATGTCGCTCGTCTTGAGTTCTTCACGTTCTTCCTCCTCTCGTGTACCCCAGAGTCGGCTTGGGGCGACTCTTGTTTCCAACTCGAAGAAGTATTCAGATCCGTCGGCGTTGTCGAGCCAACCGCGTAAATGTGAGCCCAGCCATGCAGCATTCTCGGGTGATTTCGCACTCTCACGAGCAGCGGCGTCGACTTCGGCAAGGAACTGTTCAACCCAAACTTGGGATTCCGTCACGAGATCCATAAGAACTACTGAGATTTCCTCAAACCGACGTCTCACGTGGAGCATCCATCGGATGGATACCGGTAGATCCGTCTCGTCGGCAGAATCGACCAACGACCCAAAAAAACGCAATGAATCGAAAGCTTGCGCCTTTAGACTCGGTAGCACGTGCTTGCTGAGCCTTCCAAGGTCGTTCATCGCCGAGAGTCGAAGTTGTGACGTGCCGCTGTATACGTACTGATTGAACTGGAACACGACGTCACAATCTTGATCGTTATCTTCGTTGTCGTTGTCTTCGTTGTCGTCGTCTTGCTTGCGCTTGCGTGAGACTCCTCTCTGCGATTTTTTCGTGTTTGAAATTGGCAACAGGCAATACAGTTGCGTGTCATTGGCCTGAAGAATTGATGCTTGAGATCTCGACTTCAGAGGAGTGACCTTGAGGATAGCTGGTGTCGCTTGGGCAGGCAAATGCACCTTCTCGGTGGTGTCTTTTCGGGCACTAATCAAGGATTTGCCCTCAACGATAAACTCTGGCTCTGCGGGGAACGAACACCACAGAAGTAGCTGCTTTAAATCTTCATCACTGTAGAATCGTAGTTAAATAGTGAGCGACAACATTGTGATGATCTCGCAAAAGACTCACATACCTGTACCGTCTAACAACATAGCATGGCCCGACGCACGACACTAATCCACCACACCACACGACGACTCAAGAGCTGCATTGAAACCGTGCATGGAAAGTCATGGCACACGTACGGTTCGGAACAAACGTGTCAACGAGAGCCAATTCATCGGCATTCTCTCGTAACGTGATGAAGTACGAGTCCTTGCGGTAGATCACATCGAGAAGCACGCCCCGCACGACGATCTTGAGCACGATCAGCACCACGCCGGCGTCGACAAACGACTCGTTCGTGCGGCGGTACGTCTGGAGCTCAAAGAACGTCGGGTTCTGGGGGGACACCATCCAGTGGAACTCCTTGGAGCCCTCGTCGATGCGGTCGATGATCTTGTCTTTGCTCAGCTCCTCGACCATAAACTCGCCGACTTCCTCCATTTGGTACAAAACATCGCGCAGCTCCTGGCGGAAATGGGTCACATGGTCAATACACACCAATTCATCTTGCTGCCGCTGGAAGTGGGGTAGCAAAAGCGGCAGATCCTCGATGTCAATGGTTTCCGGCGTGACGCGCCGTCGCTCGTCATCGTCCCAGAGCTCCTCGGGCAGCGCGATCGGACCGTGGAAATAGTGACGTCCGTTCGCATACAACAACTGGAACCGCTCGGGTCCATCCTCTCCGTCGCCGAACTCGTCCTCGAGGGTCTCGTACCGTCGGCGTTGTTGTGCTGACGGGCCGTCAGTCTCGTTGTGCTTGTCTTCGCTTCGGTAGTCACGCGTCTGGTCCAGCGGCGACTGCGACGAGTACGTCAGCACGTACATACGCGAGAAGCCCGCGCGGGCGACGTCCCCATAGCGGCCCGAGTCGTACGACGACGCCTCGCTGCCTTCCTGGGACGACATGGTGTTCCTTTCCGTTGGTCAGGCGATCTTCAACTTCAATTTGGTGTGTAGCACATTATGAAGTGAAATGGTGTGGTGTACATGATTTTAGGACTGATCAGGTGGCACGCAGGAACGCGCCAAGACCGGATCGCGCTGGATCCGGGAAAAGCTCACCAAGCTGCTTCCGTTGAGCCAGCTGGTTTCCGGTCGCCGGGCTGGAGCGCCGCATCTCTACGCACCCGTGGCATCAGAAAATGCCATGGCATCACGAGCTTCGATGCCTCGTGGCCAGCTGGCACGTTATTCGAAACGGGTGAACTGCCATCCGGCCATCCGAATGCCTGGAATCCAGTCTGCCGGGTGCCGAAGTGACACTGAGCACGGCAGCGAGTGCAGCACCGAGACGCGCCGCTGGTCGTCTGTCTCGGCGTGGCAGTGCCATGGCGCCACGGGCTGGCACTGCCACCACCGAACCACAGCTCAATTCGCTCTCTGCTCCACGCTTCCGAACCCCACAGCACCACCATGGCCCCCTCGACTACCGCTGCCGCTGCCCCGACCGCCGCCTCGCTGCCGTTCATGCGCCGCCGCTCGAGCGCTGCCATGGCACCGACTGCCACGACGACGGCCACGACGGCCCAGTCGCCCGCGGACGCCGAGGCCGCGCTCCACGCGATCACTGCGTTCTTCCTGCAGGACGCCACGGCCGCGACGCTCACGGCCGCCGACGCCGTGACGGCCGACCTCACCGAGAGCCTGCTCGCCTTCGACGTCGCGGACGAGCGCCTCGAGGAAGACGAGTACCTCAAGCGGGACCTGCCCGAGTCGATTCTGCCCATGTCGCCCGAGCCGTCGCCGCGCGCCCGCAGCGCCAGCGCGCTCTCGACCGCGGCCATCGAGTCGGCCGCGGCCGCGCTCACGTCGTGGTTCAGCTACGAAGACTTTCTGGGCGATGAGGACGCCGTCGAGGACGAGGACGTCGACGAGATGGAGGAAGACTTTTTGCGCGACGACTACATGCAGGCGCGCGCGCCGCCGGTCGTCGAGACGATGCCAGAGCCGGCCAAGCTGTCTCTCATCGCCGAGGAGGACTTTGCCAAGACCGTCGCGTCCGTGCAGCCCTGGAGTGCCAAGGCGTTCGCATGGCCGTGGGTGCGCGCCAACTAAACCGGCCTCGAGCCTCTCCCACACACACACCCGTTTTAATTTATTCACGACAGCACCGAGGAGAACGGTGCCAACGTCGAGTTGCAAGTCCACGTCCGCAGTGAACTAGCCCCACGCACGAGACCAGTCGATCGAAGGCGGTCTGTCCACGCGCGTCTGGAAGGGGTGGCCTGGGTCTGGAGGAAGAAGAGAATCCATGTGATAGTACCGTGCCCTACATAGTGTCCGGCGTATAATACCACCATTTTCCCATCATCTCCCGCTTTTGCAATTTTCGCCATGGCCGTTGTTGGTGTGTGGGCCACACCGTATTTGTGGTCATTTTTTACGGTATTTTCCGCGCTTCAACTTGCACGCTCGCGTGGTTTCTATCTATTCCAGTACACTGTGGCACGTGCCGAAAATCGACAGAAGAAAAAGAAAAATGTTCCAAGAAAAACCGGAAATGCGTGTGTTCCACATGAAAGCGTAACCCCCCCCTGTCGCGCCCACGAAACCAACAAATCCTTCCGAGGGACGGACCGCGCCCCGTGCGAACCGCCGCTCCGCTCCACTCTCCTCTCCTCTCCGCTCTCCTCTCTCGGCCAGGGTCACTTGCCGACCTCGCGTTGCATTTGTGTCCCTCCTCCATCTTCCTCCTCTCGACTCCACCATGGCGGACGCGGCCGAGCTCAAGAAAAAGTGCGAGCAGCTCAAGGACAAGATCGAAAAGACCCGCGAGGCCAAGGCCGACGGCGGCTTCAAGTCGGCGAACGCGTCGGCCGGCGCCAAGGCCATCCCGGCCGCGCCCAAGTGCCGGCGGCTGCTCAAGGGCCATTTCGGCAAGATCTACGCCATGCAGTGGGGCGGCGACTCGACGTCGCTCGTCTCGGCCTCGCAGGACGGCAAGCTCATCGTGTGGAACGCCCAGACGACCAACAAGATCCAGGCCATCCCGCTGCGCTCGTCCTGGGTCATGACCTGCGCGTTCGAGCAAAAGCAGCGCAACATGGTCGCGTGCGGCGGGCTCGACAACCTCTGCTCGATCTTCCACCTCTCGCAGGCCCAGGTCATGCGCGCGACCAAGGAGCTCGCGGCCCACGACGGGTACCTCTCGTGCTGCCGCTTTATCGACGAGGCCCAGATCGTCACGAGCTCGGGCGACTCGAACTGTATTTTGTGGGACGTCGAGAGCGGCGAGGTCAAGACCACGTTCCGCGAGCACTCGGGCGACGTCATGTCGGTGAGCATCAACCCGCACAACCCCAACATGTTTATCAGCGGCAGCTGCGACTCGACCGCCAAGGTCTGGGACATCCGCACGGGCAAGACCACGCACACGTTCCACGGCCACGAGAGCGACATCAACTCGGTCGACTTTTTCCCGAGCGGCAACGCGCTCGGCACGGGCTCGGACGACTCGTCCTGCCGCCTCTTTGACCTGCGCGCCTACGGCGAGCTCAACAACTTTAGCAACGACAAGATCCTCTGCGGCATCACGAGCGTCTCGTTCAGCAAGAGCGGTCGCTTCCTCTTTGCCGGCTACGACGACTACAACTGCTACTGCTGGGACGTGCTCAGCACCACGGGCCAGCACATCTACCAGCTCGCCGGCCACGAGAACCGCGTGTCGTGTCTCGGCGTGAACCCGGCCGGCCAGGCGCTGTGCACAGGCAGCTGGGATACATTACTCAAGATCTGGGCCTAAGTCACAATGTCTCCGATGGACCATGGCCAGAGAGGGGTGCCCCGTACGGATTATTACGCGATGACGAGGATGGAGAGACGAAGAAAGGATTGGAAAGCACGAAAAGCGAGATTGCACCGCCCCGGGTCGGAGATGGAAGACCGAGTTCCTCGGTCTCACATTGGCCCAGAGACAAGCGCGATCCCACTTGACAGGTACATTTTTTTTCGTCTGTAGGAAACGATTTGCATATGCCATTCTGTATATTTACTTCCATACCATAAAAACCAAGAGAGAGACCGATCACCCTCACCCACTCGCTTTGTCTCTTTACTGCTACGTGGTCTGTGGTGGTTGTGGCTGCTGGTCGCCCAACACGAAAGAGCGAATGTAGTTTTTGGTCTCGGCGATGCGCTCCTCCAGGTAGTCGAGGTGTTGGCGGAACTCGAACCACTCGATGCGGTGGCTCTGGTTCTTGTCCAGCGTCGTCATGAACTCGTTCGCGAGACTCGTCACGAGCACGTGGATCGCGTCTGCCTGTGATTGGCGCCTCGTGCTGCCTGGATTTGTGGACTTGCCCTCTGGCTCCACCACCATGCTCCCGTTATCGTCTTTGACGTCGGCGTCGTCGAGTAACCCCCACTCCTTCTCGAGCTCGCGACGCGCAGCGGCGTCGGTGGTCATGTGCTTGCAGAGACTCTCGAGCAGAATGGGCTTGAGCCCGTTGATGAGCTCCTGGATCGTCAGCAGCGCGTCGCCGTTGCGGTCGGCACACGTGAAGAGCAGCTGGATCTGGGTCGCAAACGAGAAGTTGCCCGTGCGCGCGTCGCTCTCGACGGCGTACGAGACCCACTCGAGCGCCGAGAGCACGCCATTCTGGTCCTTGTCGAGCGATTTCATGACGTTGGAGACGAGTTGCAGCGTCGGCTCTTTGCCGCGCATGAGCCACAACAGGATTTTGAGCTCTTTGAGATCGATGGCGTGCTGCTTGTCCTCGTCAGCCACGATGAACGCGACGTATGAGCTCACGACCATGCCAAACACGTCGAGCGTAATGAAATTCGCCACCGCGCGCGTACTCGTCAGGCACGACGACGACGAATTGGGGGACGACACACCGAGCAGGATTTTTTGCATGGTCTCGACGAGATACGCACTCTCGCTGGGCGTCGTGGCGGGGAAATGCTGGTGGAGAATCTCAGTGCACTGGTCAAGCGAGCACGCGAGCTGCTTGCGTCCGCGTGTATCGACGATGGGCCCACCAAGCTTGACAAAGTGGTCGCAGAGCTTTTTCATGTGGTCATCGTACTGCACTTGATTATCGTAAATGAGCCGCGCTGACGCAAACCGCTTGAGGTACACCATCAAGCTCGGCTCGTGTGTCGCCCAGTGGGCAAACTCATCGAGAGAGATTTGGCCACTGTGGTCGCGGTCGATCGATGAGAACGCCGACTGGGCGAGCTCTTCGAGCTGGGCCGTGTCTGGGCGGTCGAGTCCCACGACTTTGCAAAGCCCGCGTGTCGTGCACAGCATCAGCAACACGAGCTCACTCTCGGAGATCTCCTTGGAGTGATCGAAATCGAACCTGCAACACAACGACTGGGTCAGAAAGTCAAAGAAGGCTTCCACTACCCGATTCTGGAACGCACAGATCGAAAAGCAGCGGGATCTTCTCGTCCATGGAGCACTTGCAGTAGACGATAATGACCGCAAAGACTTCCATTACATCGACCTGGAGATGCACGGAGGTAGGTAAGAAGAGAAGCCGACTTTTTGCTTGGAATGGAGTGTACCTTGCCAAGCTCCCAGTGGTCGAAGAGCTTGAAGTGCTCGGACGAGTCCTGGCAGATGAGCGAAAAGATCTCGTCGAACTCCTCTTCGGTGACCGTCATTTTGTCACCGACGGTCTCCTGGAGCGTGTCAAAGTTGCTCTTCGCAACTGTGTAGTCCCTCGTCGTGGCTGCCACACATACCCACAAGAGATCAGTCATGGTGCAGTACGACGAGGAGGCAGGGCAAAGCCGCACCATTCTTGTAGTCCTACCAGAGGAGATGCTGAGAGTCAGGTCCTCAGTTCATAGACCAAGAAAAAAGTTACAGGTGAACGCACCTTGAGAGGCGAGTCATCCTCGACAACTATGCGCTCGACGCCGTCAGTCAGTGCATTGCCCATGGTCGTCGACGAGAACACACGTGAGACCCCAAAATGTGGAGGCGCACGAAACGACGCGACTTTGGAAGGGAGCTGATTGATGTATATTATGATATGGGTACGCAGTATGAAATGCTGATCACAATCGCAACCTGGTCGCGTCTACTCGCTGTCGAAGCGCTCCACGGAATGCTTGGTGAGTGGCAGCAGGATGAGCTCGATCATCATACCGACGACGTAGACGGCCGAGGTGATCTGGAAGCAGACGCGGTACCCGTAGCTGTCGATGATAAAGCCGCCGATCACCGCCGAGCCCGACCACGAAAAGACCGAGAGCCCCTCGAGCGCGTTCCAGCGCGCACGGATGTCCTTGGGCACGTGGTCCATGAGAATTGAGCGGCGCAGTGGCTGCGAGCAGCGCATCATGCCGCCACGCATGAGGAACAGCAGGATCTGGAGCGCGACCGGGCCCGCAAACGCCATGAAGAAGAGACAGATCACCGAAAAGAGCCGCGTCGCGACGATGATTGGCATGCGGCCCATCGCACGCGAGCTGCTCTGGGCCACAAACGAGAGCACCATGACCACGATGGGCTGCATCATGAAGAGCAGGCTGACGTGGATGGGCGAGAGCCCGTACTCCTCCTTGAAGAAGAGCGGGAAAAAGTTGATGGTCATGCCGGCGCCGTTGCTGATGATAAAGTCGGACGCGAAGATAAGCCACGGGATGTGGGTCGAGTTGAAGCACCAGAACTTGGCCTCCGGGTGGCCCTCGTCCGTCTGTGTGCTGCCCGACACAAGCGCGGTGGTCTCCGTGGGCTTTCGCTCCCCGCTTTCGTCATCGTCATAGTCGTATTCGATCTCCATCTCGTTGTTCACAACGGAAGGAGTGCGCAGCGGCGTCTCACTGGTCTGCGACGCGCGGCTGAGTGAGCGAGCGCGAGCCCCCAACTCGACATCCTTGGATGGGGCCGTCGTCGTGGTCTCAAACTCGTTCTCAAGCGCAAAGTCGTCGTTGAAGCGGAAGAGCAGAAACGCCGTGATCGCCATGAGCAGCGTGCCGAACGCGAGCACGGCTGAGAGCTCGCGGATCTGCCAGACGTCGCCAAAGTACAGGAACAGCAGCACGCAGATGAGCGGGCCCAGCACCATCGCGAGGTTGCCAATGTTGTACTTGACCATGAACGGGAACGAGCGCTGGCCGTGCGGGATCGAGTCGGCGAAGAGCGCCTCGAGCGCCGGGTTCTGGAAGGCCGAGAACATGCCCCAGAGCCCGAACACGACGTAGAGCAGCGTGAGCGACGTCGCCTCGACGGCAATGAACGTGAGCGCCGCGGCGCCGAGCCCGATCACGCCCGAGATGGTGAGGATCGTGTCGCGGCGGGTCTTGTCGGCAAAGTACCCGGCCGGGAGCGAGAACACGAGCTGCGAGATGCCCTGGATGCCCTTGACCACGCCCACGGGCTTGTTGGACTGCGTGAGCACGAACACATAGCCGGCGATGATCTGCTGGAACAGGATCGAGCGCGCGGCCCAGAGGAAGAACGTCACGACGTAGGCGTTCTTGACGTTGTGCGAGAGCTGCTGCCAGTAGCCCATGGTGGCAAAGGCCGCTGGGAACAGGAAATTGGGTGTGTAAGGAGGGAGGGAGGCGGCGACTTGGCGAGTGGCAGCCAGCGGTCGGAACGGCCGAGGAAAAAGGAACACCACGTCGAAGATGACCCAGCGACAGGTGAGACCGTGGAGAGCTCACCAGCGCAACGATGACATGTGAGATGGACGGTGAGGATTGGTTAAAAATGAAAGTGATCTCCTCGATTTTAGCGAATCCAGTTTGAATGGTTTGGTTTTAGACATTTTGATTCGTTAAAATTGGGTGGGTATAATCTTGTTGGCGTGATTACACCCCCCCCTGTTATCAGTTGATCAGGCTGCCCCAGCTAAAACAGTCGGGTTCATGTACTTATTTAACAGACAGCACTTGTTGTACTATTTTAAACTGATATAGTACAGGTGGACATATAAATTGCAAATATGTCTGGGACAGTACTACTCAACATATATAAAGTTTGAAGCGAGGTTTGCGCAATCCCAGCAACATATACAATGCATGGTTTGATGAGAAAGTCCACCCCCACCAAGTCGGTGCATGGCCCAGCCACCGGGTGTAAACGACAATCACCGGCATGGCTCCCTGCCACAGGAACTTTACTGTGGCATTCCGTTCCCGACGGCGGTGGTCAACGCGCTGACCGAGCGCATGTCGCAGCACTGCCAGTGACCGCGATCTCCCACGGACGAGATGGACCGCGGCGTGTAGAGTGCTGACGGGTTGCCGGTTCTTTGAGGCGCTTGGGACGGCAGACGGCACCCACCGATATGGAAGGGGGAATGGCCACCCGCCCACTCCAAATGGCGG
>JAADVT010000448.1:0-25749 GCA_023335895.1 Pythium rishiriense
CCCCCCCCCCCCCATCGTCTCCTCCATGGCCGCCTCGGCTGCGTGCTACGACGCGGCGCGAGACGCCGTCGTGAGGTACGCGCGCGACATTGCGCTCTTGCCGTGCTTCCCTCCAGCGGCTCCAATCCCAGAGACCGCACTGGGCGTCCAGGGCGCGGTCTTACGAGTCGCAACGACCCACACGGTCTCAGGTCAGGTGCTACCGCGCACAGACGACGCATGGCTCGCGCTCCGTCCGTTCCACGATCTCGGGAAGACGACGCTGCCGGCGTGGCGGTCGGCACTACTCGAGCGACGCATGAATGTGATCTCGCTGCTCGTTCGGCTCAGCGCGTCGCCACGCTTTGGCTGGAGCGCGATGATGGACTGCGGCGGCGAAACGCCCCGTGAGAAGGACCCGCGAGGATCGTTCTGGCTCGAGCTGCTGCGCGCCATGGGCGAGAATGGCGCTCCGGACCGTGCGATGAGCTTGGAGCGCAACTTGGTCGCGCTGAGTCGCGCACCGTCGCCCCGCTTTTTGCTGTGTGTGGACTCGGACCCGAGCCCACTGGACTTTGGCGAGCTTTTGGACCATTTCCTCTGGGCCGACAAGAACGACGTCAAAAGCGGCGGTGACGGTAAGACCGTGTTCGACGAGGCGCTCGAGACGTGTGGCCTGTCACGAGGCCCGATCGCTGAGCGTGTCATTGAGGTCGGGCTCAGCTTCACGACTGGCAAGATCACCCACGCGATTATTGACAAGTTATTGAGCGTGTTGGACCGACTCCAATCAAGTGAGCGACGCGGCGACGGGATCCGATTCCACGTGACGACGCTGCGATTTGGACCGGGTTGTTCTGTACAGCCCAAGGCCATGGAGACTTTTGCAGAACGGTGGGGGCCACAGTACAGTCTCACGGATTTTGCGTTGGGTTCGACAGACGGCGTGAAGCCAGCCGCTGTGCGGCAGTGGATCGAATGTGTGGCACAGCGGTCTTCACCTGGACTAACACGACTGACGATCGCTGCAGGTGAGAGCTTCCCGGCGTTTGCCTCGATGTTTCGCAGCAGTCGGTGTTCTGCTTCGATCGACGACGTCGACGTGGTCTACGAACCTACCGAAGAAAGCGCTGCGTGGCTGGCCTTTGCGTTCTTCCACGTGGATTCACCGTCTTCCGTGTCATCAATCTGTCTTCGTACTACGCAAGAGCATTCACTGCTGACGGACGAATGGATCCAAGCGTTTGAAGACGCACTTCAAAGCCCTACCGCGTGTGAAGGCCTCGCTGGTGAAGATGAAGAGGAAGAGTCTGGCGAGGGGGTAACTACCTGTACATTTGTGAAAGTGAAGGCCACGACACCCGTCAAGTCCCACGCGTATGCTGGTGCAAAGCTGCTCTACAAATTTGAACTGGACGAACAAGGCAGCGACCCAGAATATCAAAGGATTGCCCAGGTCAAGAACCTTATCGGTGTGATCATTCCAGGGATCGGTGTCGGATGGGTTCCTGCTACATCGATCACTGCCACGAGGACGCAGCCGAGTGCACTCACGAGCAGCCAGAAACGCTTCACGAATCAACGCATCAAAGCGCTATCCATCGACCGCAAAGCGATTGCAGAGTCGGCCGACACAACACGACAGCACATTTCGAACGTTCTACGGCTCCTAAAAGCCGTTGGTGAGCCACTCGAACGTCTTGAGCTGCCCGACTGTCGATTCCTGGACACTGATCTCGCCGAGATCCTTTGTTGTTGCCCCAATCTAAGACATCTCAACATCAGTGGCCATCGGATCACCAACATTGCGCCGTTGATCGATGCTTATACGACGGAGCAGTGCAAGATCGTGTCGCTGAGCCTGATGCGGCCGTTTTCGATGACCAATAACGACGACATTGTCGAACAGCTAACACACTTGCTCAACGAGAAGAAGGAGACGCTCCCGCTTCGCAGGCTCACCATTCATGTAGTGTCGGGCCGTGCGGCGACCATATTGGCTCCAAAAGTGACCACAGAAGTCGCAGAGAACTTCGCACGCGCACTCAGCGAAAACGCCCAGCTGGAGTTCGTGCAGCTCACAACGTTGACGCCAACCACAGAGGGCCAAGCACTTCAGATAGATTCTCTGCCGCTGGATTTCTCCGTACGACCAATCGGACAGTCACTCGCGATGGAGTTCAAACTCGCCTTCCTTAGCGCACTCCAGCAGAGGAGCCAATCTTCGAGCGCTGACACTGGTGCTGTGTGGACTGGGCTCGACACGCACATTGTATCACGCATCTTTGATTTCAGTCGAGTTGCTGTGGCACGACATGTGCTTCGCTGTGAGTGACAAGCGTCACTTGAGCCGTGAACTACATCTCTTCCATTGGCTAAGCTCGGTTTTTACAGTAGAAGGCCATCCAACTCAAATTACACTGCACTCCAATCATTCTCATTCCTCAGGTTTCGAGTTTCCAAAGCTTGGGCAAATGAGCGTCTTTCTCCTTGTTGGACGCACCGCAGTGGTGGGGAGTCCCCGGTACATCGCCTGTCGGGAGGGGGCCCGGAGCATTATATATTACCACCCAGAAAAGAATTCATGATCTTGGTGTCGAGGGCCCCAGAGCGGAGGGTGCTATCTCCCGAGCGTTGAGCGCACCGCAACGGAGCGGGTCCGAACGTAAACCCTATGTACAGTACTCCAGTGTAATAGGCGTTGGGTGCCAGAGATGCAACGTGGATACGAAGGGCGACTACATACACGTCAGTAACCTTCGTATATGCTCTTGCTCCAGCCAAGCCAGCAGACACTCTTGAGGGAAGAGGGTCACCAGAGGATTCATGATTTGGTGTGCTTCCCACGGATCTTGTGTGTTAATCAAAGGTTGTTTCCTCCAGAGGTCCCTGGTCAATCACGTTGAGTGCGTTACCGGTATACATGATATCCCACGGCAGCGACCTCATACACTGGAATAAGAGAGCAAACCAGTGGAATGAACGTTGCAGTTGGAAGCCGATCTTTGGATGGATACGCATCGTGTAAAGGAGCGTTGCGCCATGGTCCCACCGGGTGGCGGGAACGAACGAATATGAAACTCAGGACTTGTGTTGATACTATCCCGTGACCTTCTGCCATCACTATCCACTGGATAGTGATGGCAGAAGGGCACGGTCCAACATTTGCAGTCCTGCGATGAACGGCAACTAATTACAACACTAGAGAGTTGGCCGCGTGGGGGCACAATGACCGGCGGACCACTGTCCCGGGAGAAGACTATTACCTTCGTTGGACACGAGAAGGCATATTAGGCAGTGATATCCCACTAGGTTGGCTGGTATCGGTGCCCGCACTGATACATACCCGTTTGCCAACAAAGAGCCTGTAGCCTTGCTCTTTTGCTTAGGCCTGGATGCACCCCAAGGAGAGCCCCCCGCGAGTCCAGAACGACGCCCGGCCCCGAGCATTCTTTCATTTTGCTTTTCGCAACTGACCCCACAAGCACCCAAGCAAGACTCTTGAAACGATGAAGATCGCTGCCTTCCTCGCCCTCACGACCACCGCTCTCCTCGGCCGCGTCCAAGCCGCATCGCTCCGTAATGGCACGGAGCCCGCAGTTGTTGCACAGGACTCCGCCGCCGAAGTCGCGCACGCTGGTCAAACCGTCAACGAGTACGGTCCTATCTGCTACCACTACCCTGATTATTGCATCCTCGATGTGAACGGCAAGGTGGGGCTGAAGGAGACCGTGCGAGCGGTCCTGGACGTGGCTGCGGCCGTGCCGCAGGGCCGTGCTGCCACCGAGAGCGCCAACGCGGACCAGAACTCTAAGATCTATGGCCCGATCTGCTACCGCTACCCGGACTACTGCTACATTGGCGTGAACGGATCCCCCGTGCCCAAGGCAGCTGTCGGTGCGGTCCTCGAGCTGGCCTCGGCGGCGGCGGTGACCCGTGGTGCGACTGAGAGCATCACCGCAGACCAGAACGCCAAGATTTACGGTCCGATTTGCTACCGCTACCCGGACTACTGCTACATCGGCGTGAACGGGTCGCCGGTGCCCAAGGACTTCGTGCGTGCGATTCTTGACGTGAAGTAATGCGCTCGTGACAAGAGAGATGCAAGTTCGTGGCGACCACATCTAAAACGCAACCTCGGTGATGAGATCGCACCCCTGCCTCGTGGTCGAAGATCGTGCCTTCAGATTAAAAAAATTAATGAATGACTATCTCCCGCAATTCCGCTCTTGGCGCCATTTTTTTTTATTGAGATGGTGGTGGTCTGGGAATGTTTTGTCCGTTTTTCTGAACACGTCGACATGCTCAGATCACAGACTGACAGTCGGAGCCAAGAACCTTGTCGGTGTGATCATTCCAGGCATCGATGTCGTGTGGGTTCCTGCTGCATCGATCACTGCCCTGCCCGACTGTCGATTCCGGAACAGTGACCTCGCCGAGATCCTTTATTGGTGTTCCAACCTAAGAGATCTCAACATCAGTGGCCATCGTATCGCCAACATCGCGCCGTTGATCGATGTTTCTCAGACCGAGCAGTGCATAATCGTGTCGCTGAGTCTGATGTCGCCTTTCACGTTGACCAACGAGGACAAAGTCGCCACGAGCTTGCTCCACGACAAGCGCGAGATGTTACCTCTTTGCAGGCTCACCATTCATTTAGTGTCAGGCCATGCGACGACCACCTTCGCTCCCAAGGTGGCCACACTAGTCCCTGAGAATCTCGCGTGTGCACTCATCGAGAACGCCCAACTGGAGTTTGTACAGCACACGACATCGACATCAATCACATAGGGCCACACGCATCTGCTGGATCCATTCCCACTGGACTTCTCTGCGCGACCAAGCGGGCATGCCCCCCCGTGTTTACTGGTGTATCCAACGTCAACCTCGGTCGTTGTGAAACCACGTTTCATTGGATTCCTGTTCAATTGGACCGATACTTATGTATATTAAACACTACTCACGATCACGATGGAGAGGGGTGGTCCGCTGATCTCACAGACAGAGCGGACTCCGCTCGGTGAGATCGGGGCACCTGGGATCTGCAAGCAAAGATTCGTCGCTTGGCTCGCCACGTCGTCATGGCACGCGCCAGTAACGCATGGATACGAATCGTATCCGTGTGGTCTCCTGTGTGACAGAAGACGGCGTCTGGCTTCCCGGCGGGAAGCCCGCTGGCCGTGCTTTGCGTCGAGTGCACGCTACGACTTGGCCACACGATCACGCCCATCAATCCACTCATTTAACATATCTATATTCCAACAATGACATTTTGGTGCTGGAGAAGAACATCAAATATCCATTTATAGTAGTATATTTATGAGATATATATCATAGTTCAATCTAAGTCAATACGTTTGTGATGCATTGTCCATGCTCTCACTCGAATCAGCTTTACGGTCAAGGTCCGGTCATTGAAGCACTCTGCGCGGTCCCTCCAATGTCGACGCGAAGGGGCATGCGGGAGGGAATCAAGGTGTACCAACAGCAATCAGTTGAGGTCACCCCTCCTGTAATCGGTCTGGATGCCCACTCGGTTCTGGGCCAAGCTCTCACCCCGCCTTCTTTCCACGAGCTCATTCTCCAATTTGCCTTCAAGTGGAATCAACGATCCGGCCAGCAATCAACATGAAGACCTACGCCGTCATTGCCGCTGCCGCGACGCTTGCCGCTTTTGCCAACGCCCAGGTGGAGACCCCGCGCATGCTCAAGACGAACCCGGACCTGCCGTGTACGCGTGCCAACAACTGGTGCGGCATGAAGCCGTGGCTGACGGCGAACGAGCCGGCGGTCATCGCGGACGCGCCGCAGCCGTCCCCGGAAGGTGGTCGCCTGAGCTAACGTGTTGTGAGATGCTCGCACCTGATCACTCGATAGCCGGGATAACCACCGAATATATCCATAGTTTATAGCAACTTGCATACGTGGAACATCCGTCACGGAGCGTGGAAGCTGACCACGGATACTGTAAGTAAAGGGCCACTAGACTCATGTTGGGCCAGTGGTGGGGACGGGATCACAACCGATCGCTGTTGGACAGCTCCCCATTTACGGACAAGGAGAAGATGCAACTCATCATTTCAGGCACCGAACACACTGGAATGAGAGAACATGTTATGAGTGGAGTGTTGAGCGGGTTGTTGGAAGCCGCACCACGCAAGTTGCGCGAACTTTGATACTGGAAAGATCTAACGTTACGGTCCGATCTGGAACCGTGACTCGGATCACTACAACATCGGTGCCAATTCGTGTTACAAGTACCGGTACTGTTTGTCGGTCTAGAAACACGGAACGACTGGGGGTCGTTCAACTGTGGCGCACCCGGCGGAGCCGTTCCCGTTCCTGGAGCACGAGTGCCAAGTCTTGTTCGTCTTCTTCGCACAGCCGCGCTACTGCCACAGTCGTTGGGCTCATCGGTGGTGCACTGGGCACTGGCACTGGTGTGACTAACAGCGCGTGCGGGGGTGACGGCGGGGTGTGGATATGGACGTGGACTTGCTGGTAGTGAGCCGAAGGTTCTTGAGAGGAGACTTCGCGATCGGATGGACCACGGCACCACTTCGCGGCAGCGCGAGACAAGCATACGATCATGTAGAGCGCCGCGCCGCCCCACACGACGTACATAACGTACGGGAGAGCGTCCGCGACGGCCTCCATGGGTGAGGCTTGCGCGAAAGGTGAGGAATATCGACGAGTGTCAAGAAGTCAGATCCATGTCGCACGATGGCACTCGCAGCGTGATCTTTAATGCTACATAAAATCGACAAAATATTTATTATTGAAGGCTAGCTTTGTTGAAATCCACTCAGAAATCCCTGCCGCTTGGTACCTCGTATGCGTTCGTAGAGGTGAGTCGATCGATTGATGTGTGGACAGTGGGCTCGTTTTCCGATTAATGGCACACCGCCAACTTCAACGAGCTTCATGAACCGACCGAATAGGGCACCACGACGTCTTCCAGAGGAAACTCACTTGTCTGTGGTTCAACAGCTCTTGCCCCCGAGCGAAGCTTGGCTATTGCAGGGTGTGCTTACTAGTACTTGAGTTGGGGCTCTGATCAACGTCTTTGTTAAACCAACGAATCGGATTCATTCGTGATATGCGTCAGTCGTCGATAACATCGCCAAGCGCTCCCTCAAGCGACCATTTGCCTGGTTACCATGAGGTGTATGGTCTTTCAAGTCCGAGATACTTGAACAAGAGAGATCAGCGAGAAAGATGCCGTTTACAGCGAATTCATGATGTTGTGAAGCTCGTACAAAAGTTGAGCCGCTGTTGGTCGCTTGGTCGGGTCCACCGCCACGCACGACTGTCCTAGCGCGCGGATATCGTCCCGCAAGCCCGGTGAAAAAGACACAGTCACTCGGCCCGACATGATTCTTTGTATCAACGCCGTCTCAGGCAGTGGGCGGCCACTCTCGCTCACTTCTCGAGCCTTGACGTCGGCGTAGGGCAGCGAGTGAGTATCCAACTCAGACATGACGACCCCAAACGAAAAGATGTCGGCCTTCTGATCGTACCGGTCGCCGGCCATGACCTCGGGTGCCATCCACCAAATCGTGCCAACGGCCGCAGTCATGGTGTTGTCGCTGCGTTCGCGTGACACGCCAAAGTCCGTGAGCTTGGCGTTCCACTGGGTCTCGTCCAGCAGAATGTTCTTCGACTTCAAGTCACGATGGAGCACCACGGGTTGGAGGGAGTGCATATACGTCAGCGCATGCGCGACATGGACAGCGAGCGTTGCCTTCTGTTTGTCAAACCCCGGACGGTGGCCATAGGACTCAAATTTGGTGAGGGCTGACCGCAAGTCGCCGCCTTCCATAAACTCGGTCACCACACACACGTCGCTCAGCGCGTCCCAAGCAACCCCAATGTACCGCACGATGCGCTCGTGCTCCATGGTCGCCATGAGTTTGATCTCCGAGAAGAAGGCACCGATGTGCCGGAGGTCACGCCGCGTCTCGGGCAGCAGCTTCTTCATCGCCACACTTTGACCGCGGTACGAACCCTTGTACACCTCACCAAATCCACCCTTGCTGATCAGCGAGTGGGTGTAGAGTGCGTCCACCGGGATCCGTGACGCAATAAACACCGGGTCATCCCACGGCTGTTGTTGCTGTTGCTGCGAGGACGACTGTGGCTCGGGTACCACTGGCGGCGGTGGAAAAGTTGGCTGGAACGGGGCTTGCTCACGGACAGGGGCGGCTGGCCGCGCCGCGGGGCTTCGCCTCACGGGCGAGTTCTTATACCGGTCGAGCTCACGCTGCTGGAGCGCAATCTCGTAGGCCAGCTGCTGCTCGTCCAGATCCGCGGTCGGCGCGCTGGGCACGGCGACCGCGAGTGGGAAGGCGCTGCCATTGCCGCCGACGATCGAGGCGTTGTACGTCGGGGCCGTGGGCGACACGAGCACGACGTGTGGCAGCGACGGCGTGTGCTGTTCGGCACGCACGGCGTCCTCTCTCGCGCGCGCGGCCAGCGCGGCCTGGGCCGCGTTCTCCTTCTTGACGCGCTGCGAGCGGCAAAAGCACAAGATGATGACCGCCAGTACGATCACGCCGATCACGATCGGCACGACAATGATCGCCGTGGTGATCTTGTCAAACGTCTTGTCAAACGTGTCTAATACCAAGGTACCCACATGACCTCAGAATCTCAGGGAAGGAGGACGCTGCTGGGATCAAGCGAAAAGGAGCGTACCGACGATCGGAGACGGCGTCGACGTGGAGAGAAAGTCGCTCGAGTTCCACGACGAGCTCATGGTCGTCGCGTGCTCGCTCTCGGCACACGCTGTGGGGAAATACAGCCGAGGTCGCTCATAGTGAGACCGTGGCCCCAGCGAGGTTGGGGGGGGGATTGGTATGGTGGGTGGAGGGTACTAATACACGCGTATCCACCATCTGATTGGCCAATGGGTCCCAAGTGATATGGCTTCTTAGAGGTAATGGGTGGCTCAGAAAGGGAGCGGATTAGTCTGCGGGGAGATGGCCATCACGGTCCAATATCCGTTATCAAAGGTTTATGGAGCATCCACTGGACAGAGAACGGACGCGATCCGCTGTCTCTCTTGGTTAGCCTGGTTTGGCTCGTCTTATTCCAATGGGTCACTTGTGGGAAAAATGAAACAAGACAGACGCTGGGATTGTATTTGGATTCACGTGCTTCTCTAGGTACATGACAGGTTCTCGCGGCTACGCGAGGGTGGGCATGATCTTGGACCTCAGGATGTACACGATCTGCATGGCGTTCGGGCGCTTCTCGGGTACGAACTCGAGGCACGAGAGCGCGAGTTCGTGGAGGGGCTTGGGTACGCTCGCGCGGAACTGCGGCTTGATCTGGCCGCTGCGGATCAGCGGCAGCAGCTGCGTGCCCTTTTGCTTGGCGCGCGCGACCTCTTCATTCAGTGAGTACGGCGGGAGGCACGTGTCGAGTTCCGACAAGACAATGCCGTACGAGTAGATGTCGGCCCTCTCGGTGTACCGGTCCCCACGGAGCACTTCGGGCGCTGTCCACAGCAACGTGCCGACCCCACTGGTCATGGTCTCCTCGAACGACCGCTCGCGGCTCAGACCAAAGTCGCTCAGCTTGGCTTCGAGGTTCTCGTTAAGCAACACGTTGAGCGATTTGAGGTCGCGATGGATGATCACTGGCATGAGCGAGTGGAGATACACGAGCGCGTTCGCAATGTCGAGCGCGAGCGTCATCTTGTGGTTTTCCCAGCTGAGGTTGCGGCTCTCTTTGGACAATAAATAGTGCGCGAGGTCTCCCGATGGCATGAACTCGGAGATCATACAGAGCTCGGACAGCGAGCGCCAGGAGAGGCCGATAAAGCGTACAATGTTCGGGTGTTCCAACGTCGAGGCCAGGCGGATTTCCCTCGCAAACTGTTCCATGTACAAGATCTCACCTTGCTTGTCGCGGAGGAGCCGCTTGATGGCAACGTCTTGGTTGGCGTACTCACCGCGCCATACTTCGCCGTTCGCACCACGCGCGATGAGTGTTGAGAAGTGGAGACTGCCGTACGAAATACGCTTCATTATCAGTTCTTGGTCGTCGCAGAATTCGGCGAGATCACGCGACCGCTCGCAGAAGTTGGCGTTGATCTTGTCGAGCTCGCCAACCGTAAACGAAGAAAGGTGTTCGTTCGGATACCCGGTATTCGCGGTGTTATCAGATTCGCCTGTGAGCATGTGGTGATGGGTCAGGAGCATGTGATGGTCCAGGAGCTCGGAGGAACCGGGGACACCACTGGGCAGACCGCTGCTCGCGTGGGAGCTCTTGCCGAAACGACGTCGACGCCACAGACAAATGCCGAGCACGATGCAGAGAACCGCAGCGCAAATAAAGAGCGAGACAAACGTCGTGATAGTCGTCGAGTCGTGGTCGGCCTCGATCTTGCTGTTCTTCAGGTTCATTTCTTGGCTGATCCAGAGATCCACGAAAGTGCCCACGTTCGGATCACACCACTCCGTGTCGAGGTCGCGGGCCGTGAGCTGTCGGCACGGGATGATGAACGTGGCCTTGTTGGGGCAGCTCACGCGGTCGTCGATCAGGTTCAGGCCTTTCTTCTGGACGATCGTGTACAGCGTCGTCGGCTGGGTCGCCGTCGAGCTCGCGTTGAGTGCGCGCGTCGTCGCGGCGCTCTGCTCCTTCTTGAACACACGAATGTACGGCTCCGAGTCGAGCTCGCCGTCCTCCATCCACACGGGGTTCGACGAGATCGTCGTGACGTTGCCCGAGTCCACGATGCCGCACTTGGTCTCGGGCTCCATGTTGGCGAGCGAGCAGTTGGAGAACGTGAAGTGGAGCGTCTGGGCGTTGCACTCGACAAAGCCGCAGTCGCCGTGCTTCGGGTCCGAGACCGTGTCGCGCGCCACGAAAATGTCGGTCATGGACGCGCCGCACGGCACTTTGATCTGGACGTAGGCGTTCCGGCCGGCGTCGGCCGAGGCCACGAGCCCGACGTCCCAGAGCAGCGCGTGGCGCAGCGGCAGCGACAGCTCGGAAAACTCCATGCCCTTGATGCGCCGCAGCACGCTGTCGGGCAGCGGCGACGGCAAGAACTCGATCGCCGGCAGCGTCTGGCGGAGCTGCGCGAGCTTGTAGAACTGCGCGGTCACGTCCGACCGCGCCACGGCACATGGGATCCACGACCACGCCACCACGAGCGCAAGAACGTTCTGCGCCGAGCCCCGTGCGTGTCGTCGTGGAACCGGAACAGTTGCGCGCGCGCGCATGGCCGCTCGCGTGGATGTCAGCGCGGCCTGTCGTCCGTGCCTGTACGCCGTGTTCGGTGTCGGTCGCCGCGCGACTTGTCCTCTATGTCG
This sequence comes from Pythium rishiriense, assembly GCA_023335895.1. Lineage (NCBI taxonomy): Eukaryota > Oomycota > Peronosporomycetes > Pythiales > Pythiaceae > Pythium > Pythium rishiriense. The sequence goes on from JAADVT010000448.1 coordinate 11,304, forward strand.
CGGGGAGGAGGTGGGTTGGCCGCGTGGGGCACCGGACCGGACCGGAAGCGGGGAGAGTGCCGTCGGTGGTGTTCAGCACATTCAAGTTGGGCTCCTCACGTTCTCTACAGGTTTCTGTATTCGATTTGGCGGGACGACCTGTATAATCACATAGTACATATCACAATGGAACACGTGTTGTTCGAAATTACCCTTTCCAGTGGTGAATGTGTACTTTTGATATCAGATGTAAGTATTCTAACAGCAACTACACCAGGTCCTAACTGTATCAGACAATTGGTGACGTGGTCCACACAGCCAGTGGATGGAAGGATCGACAGCGCAACGCAGTCCCAGACAGCTGACTGATGCCCTACCTCAACCTCATGGCGACCGCGGCCACGACCCGGCGGCCGGTCGCACACACAGAGCTCCACTCACGACCGAAAGAGGTGACGTCGCGTGCTGTAGTATTTGTCCGTTTGTTGTTCTCGACGATTTGCTCTCTGACCGATACGTCACTACGATGGGATGATCCGGATCGAAAGACTCCGCGTTTCCGATTTCCGATCCCTGCAGGCAGTTCCGAGTCGCCTTGATCTTCCCGTCGCAGAAAGGGAACTTCAGAACCAAACGGGGACGTGATGACCCTCACTGTCGGCACTGATCTCCCAGCATCTGGCACCGAGTGGATTCCTTTTTGTTCCCCTCTCGAATGCGTTGGTTCGAGTGCTCGCTCTGTGGCGGTGCCGAGAAGAGTCCTCTGAGGACACCGTGTCATCGGTCGCGGCATTCCATTCTCCCGGGACCGAATGTGGTGTACTGACAACGTGGGAGTGGCATCGAATCCACTGGAATACCGAAAAACAGCAATCTCGTGTGGTTGAAGTTCCATGTTGCCATCCACTGTGTCTCGTCGCAGATACTGCAGTGACACGCGGCCACAGCACGGCGTCTCCACAACCACCACACACACCACAGAAGAAACCAAGGAGAACAAAAAGCACATTCCACTCGCGGTTCCCGTTCTCCGGAGTTTGTTCTGCTTTTGGATGCGACTGCTCCCGCGGTGGCCGTCCAAAAGGCTCTTCGCGGTTTTTCCGGATTCGATCCAGTGTTCCAGCCACCATGGATGGCTGCTCACCGGCCCATGCCGTTTCGCCACCCTTTCTCCACACCACACGCAGCCAGTGAGAAAAATTTCGGGAGCTGTTGCATGGATGGGTCTTCGGCAGAATGAGTCCAGATTGCGTGCACATGTGTCTCCCATATATATATATCAATTGCTACAGGTGACTATCTATTACGTTCCCAAACATATGTATAAATATACATTTCTGCATGATCCAATGAATTGCTTATGACAGGTCAAGAGGATTTTTGCGATCTCTTTCCCAACCTCCCCTCCGTACTCGCACTGTACCCAAGCATCTCGACGGCAGACCAATAATGGGTCTCCCCACGTAAAAGTCCGTTCGGCCCCCCACCCAGCGGCGCAACTGCGCGCCGTCATGTGGCCTTCGGGTGGGGGAGCCCCCACATCCCACGACGGCACATCCACACTTCCACCTCCCCCCTCCACAGACTCTTTTATCTATAGGCCACCATGGGGCTGCTCTCCAGGAGACGACCGATATTGGCCGTCGGTATCATGCTGCTGCTGAGTGTCCACGCGGCGAGCGACGCCGTGGACGTGGGCGACGTGGCCAGCGCTGGGAGCGTGGCCTCGGAGACCACGGCGCCGCCCCCCGTGACGACCACGCCCGCTCCCCCCGTGACGACGACCCCAGCTCCCCCAGTCACAACAACCCCAGCTCCGCCAGTCACGACGACCCCAGCTCCGCCAGTCACGACGACCCCGGCTCCGCCACAGACGACCACCCCCGCTCCTCCTCCGCCGGCCACGACCACGGCGACGCCACCCGTGACGACCACGGCGACGCCCTCGACCACGGCGCCTGCCGAAGCCGGCGTGCCACCGGAGACCTCCGCGCCGACGACCACGTCGCCGCCGTCCACCACGGCCACGCCATCGTCCACGACCAAGGCGCCGACGGCCACCACGAAGATAACCCCAGCGTCGACGACCCAAGCCGGCAGCACGGGCGGGCTCCAGTCGTCGGACCAGGGCCGCTCGGCCGACAACGACTCGTCCTCGAACGGCTCGAGCGACGGCGGCAAGTACGCGATCGTCATCGCCGTCGTGGTCGTGGTCGCCGTCGTCTTGGTCGCCGCGATCTACGTGCTACGGCGCCACCGCGCGCGCAAGGACGAGACCGCCACTGAGCTGCGGCGCCAGCTCGACCAGCTCGACATGGAGCTCGGCGAGTCGGCCTACGCGCTGGCCAAGGCCTCGGACGATATCGTCGCGGGCAACGGCCAGGCCCCGCACAGCAATAACGGCCAGGGCTACCACAGCGGCAGTGGAGGCGGCAGCCGTGGCTCGCGGTCGTCGTTCCCGTTCCCGAAACTCGCCCAGTCGCCGGCGTCGTGGTCGTCGTCGCGCACGACCGCCGTGAGCTCGGGCGAGCGTGATTCGCTCAGCAGTGCCTGGCGCGACCCGGAGATCCTCGCAGCACGGATCCCGTACGAAAAACTCGAGTTCCACGAGCTTCTCAGCCGTGGCGGCTTTGGCGAGGTCTTCCGCGGTGTCTACCACAACGAGCCCGTCGCGATCAAGCGGCTCTTGGCCGAGAACCGGAAACGCATGGCCGCGCTCGAGGACTTTCTCAAGGAAGCGCAGCTGCTCGCGATGATCGAGCACGAGCGCATCACGGCGTTCATTGGCGTGGCCTGGGACTCACCACGTGATCTGTGTATCGTGCTCGAGTTTATGCCCAATGGCGATCTCCGAAACTTGCTAAGTGAATGGCGCGAGGAAGGGCGCAAGACCGGCTGGGGCGATGTCCGCAAAGTGCGCATCGCGCTCCACGTGGCCGAGGCGCTGACGTATCTACACACGCTTTCGCCCAAGGTCGTCCACCGCGATCTCAAGTCCAAGAACATTTTGTTGGACGCCCAGTGGCAGGCCAAGCTCAGCGACTTTGGCGTGTCTCGCGAAGAATCCTCGCACAACACCATGACGACAAACGTCGGGTCCTCGCTCTGGATCGCGCCCGAAGTGATGATGGGCAACAACTACGACGAGAAGGCCGACATTTTCTCGTTCGGCGTCGTGCTCACGGAGCTCGACTCGCACCAGCTGCCGTACCACAACGCCATGACCCCGGACGGCCGCAAGATGCCCGACGCGGCCGTGCTGCATCTCGTCACCATGGGCAAGCTCCAGGCCGAGTTCGGCTCGATGAGCCGCACAGATATCGTACTGCTCGGGCGGTCGTGTCTCGCGCTCGACCCGAAGCAGCGCCCCAGCGCAGCTGACTTGCGCTTCCGACTTTCACAGATCCTCGGATCGTACTGAGAAAACCTACCCTCCCTCACTCCGAAACTCATAGGCAAGGAGTCTCTTTGTATTTAAACGGCGACGTGCAATATATCTATGGACACTCTCAGCATGGACGTGTGGTCGTTCGAGGGAAAGAGAGTGTGTCCGACCGGGTGGGTCACGCCGCAGGATTTAGTAGCTGCCACCAGCCGTGGCTGACGAGTAACAGCGGCCGGTGGCCATTCCATTCGTAACATGTTCCCCTGTAACCTAGACAGTCTCGAATCACCGCCCTTACAGCCTCCACCAGCCCGATACGGGAGATGGCTCCATGGTCGTGTCCATCTCCTACTCAAGCCTCTTCACGAACGGGGAGTTGTGACTAGGCCAAGAAATGTAGCCATGTCTCGATTCCCATATGGGTGGATATCTATCGTCGAGTGAGGAGATCCTTGAAGCCGTTAATCGCTTCTACATGAGACCCCTCCCCGTACTCTACTCGGATACCGTCGATCAACTCCGTTCAACCCCACAACGAGCAAAGGACACCTCAACGTCAAGGTTCTGTAAAGGTCGCCGACCAGGACCTCGTCAACGCACGATCCAGTGTGTCTCCCTCTCGTCTGCGCGGGTGTCCAGCACGGCGCGAGAGTCAGCAGGCCCTGAGCGCGGTCTTTTCCCGACGTTTAGTCCGCAACGACGACTCTCCACATTGACCCACACGGGTTGGCTCCCCATTTCACAACTTGTTGTGGCGCCTCCAAGTATCCGATATGCTTGCTGTCTCCCGTCTCGTCGGCGCTGCTATGCTTATCGCCGCCACGATGATGGCGCCTTTGTCCAACGCCGCTCCGATGCTCTACAATCCCGTCACGCCCGTGGGGAACCATGTCGCACTCACACAGTCCCACCCAGCGCTTGGCCGCGAGATCAGTACAGAGAACTACGTCGCACCAGTCGAGTCGCGCGCGTCCATCGAGGATCTCGTCACGGAGATCATGGAGCTTGGGGGGTCTGGACAACCAGGAAGCGTATCAGCTGCGAAAATCGATGCCGAGCGACACTACGCAGGCCACCGTCGCCTCGAGGCAAGCAGCGTCGACATCCAGCGCCTAGAAGAACACTTCCAGTCTCCCATGGAGCGGAATGTGAACCTACTACCCAAGGCCGGCGCGGCCCCGTCGACACCGTGGCCCAGCAGCTACTGGCCCGTGTACCAGGACGGCATCAATGCACGCTGGAGCCCCGAGCAAGCGAGCCCGGCAGAGAAGTATGCCAAGGCCTTCGGACTCAACGCGACCGAGTTTGAGCAGACTGTGTCCATGGCGAATGGGATTCTCAGCATGCGATTCAAGAAACCGTGCGCGACAGTGGAAGACTGCGCTACTCTCCAGGACGGCAGCACATGCGCCAAGCGCCAGGGTGACGAAAAAGGCTTTTGCGTGCCCTTGTGGTTTGGCATTTGCCACGCGTGGGCGCCAGCTGCGATGCTCGAGACGGAGCCCAAGTGCCCCGTCACGGTCGGCGACGTGACGTTCCAGCCGCTGGACCTGAAGGCGCTTCTCACCGAGATCTACGACGGCGCCGACGTCGAGACCGTGTTCACTGGCGCTCGGTTCAACGGCAAGGACGACGAGCCCAACAACCGCGACAAGTACGGCCGCTTCATCGACCCGACGCGGCGCGATCTCGGCCCGGGCTTTTTCCACGTCGCAGCCGCCAACATTCTCGGACTCCGCAACCAGACGTTCATCCTGGACGTGTCGGCTGGCGTCGAGGTCTGGAACCAGCCCGTCAAGAGCTACGAGGTGCTCGAGATGAAGGAGCTCACACCAGATGACGCGGCGTTCGATTTTTTCCGCACGTCGCCGTACCCGTTCAACCCGGTCGTGCAAAAAGTCATGTACGTCAAGAACCGCGTCCAGTGGGTCGTCGAGTCGGCCAACCTGGACGGCCCGATCGTCTCCTCGGGCCGCGTCGACGCGTACGTCCAGTCCGCGGACCACGAGTACCTGCTCGAGCTCGACGATCTCGGCAACATTATCGGCGGCGAGTGGGTCGCCAACTCGGTCGTGGAGCACCCGGATTTCCTGTGGTTCCCGGCCCGCAAGCCCGCGCCCGACGCGATCTCGCGCGTCGGGCTCAGCTACGCGCGCGTGACCGAGCTGCTCACAGCGTCCATCACCGCCACGTGCTGAGCCACCACCGAGGTGTAAACAAACCATTCATGAAAAGGAGAGATCCCATAGAGCTGTAACCCATGGACCCATCGTGTAGCCATCCTGAATGTATGTAGATGGGGAGGAGGGGGATGAGTGCAAGTGACGTCACGCATAAAACTCAAAATTTAGGAAAAGCGTTACAAACAGGTTACGGTCCGAGCGGACGAAGCACATGGGGATCGGTCGGTCAGCGTGTCTCTCTCCACAATCTGGCAACGTTTGCGGGCGACGTCTCCCCCCGTCCTCCTTTGGTCTCCTCCTCCTCCTCTGTGCTCGAGGAAATTCGGTGAAAGGACGCGACCAACCAATCTCCCACTCACGGTCTCCGCTACGCGCGACTCGGATCTCTGGACTCGTCCACACGCGACGACGATGGAAGCGTTGCTGACGCCCGGCTTCCAGTGGGACGGCACCCACTCGGACCTCGCGCAGCAGCTCTACCGCGCGCACGCCAACCTGACCCACGCCGAGTCGCCATCGGCGCTGCCGTTCACGACCGAGGACCTGCCGGAGAGTGTCCAGGGCCGACTCGCGGCCGTCGGGCTGCGCTTCGAGCAGCTCCCGACGCTGCTCCAGCGCGCTCTGATCTGGGACGCGGGGCTCGTCGTCGGCAACGGGCTCGAGCTGCTCCAGGTGTACACGACCGCGAACCGCTCGATGGCGCAGCTCGCCGTGCCGGTCGCGGCGTTCCGGAGCGCCGGCTGCGTGGCGCTCGACTGTTCGTCGCAGTTCCGCTCGCAGTTCTGTACCGGCACGCAAATGCTTTCGGTCGTGAACTGCGTGACCGATAACCGGTACGGCACGGCCACGAACACGGCCATGTGGGCCACGGGCACGGGTCGGAGCCCGGGGGCTGACGCCAGTGAGCTGGCTGTGCCCGTGGTACCCGAGCCACGCCTTCTGCGCCACCAGTGGGTCGATGGAGCGAGCGGAGTTGTGAGCAACTACCTCGTGTACGCGATTCACACAGTACCCGAGCTGAACCAGCCTGCATGGAGCCAATGCCCCGTGGCCAATTTGAGCCAGGCCACGGGACTCACCGTGCCCTGCGGCGTCTACACGGAGCAGAAAGATCGCAGCAAGTGGCAACACCCACCGCCGTCGGCGCTCGTCTCGAAATGGCTCGAGGTCACGAAGCATGAACTCACTCAGCCCCTCGGGATGAGCACCGCTGCGATTGTGGTCTCAGTCTGTGGCGCTTTGATCGTTTTGGCGGGATTTGTGGTCTTTATGTGGTGGTGGAGACGACGCCGACAACGTGCAGCACATCAGGCGCTTCTCGAGTCCACAGCCACGATGCTCGCAAGCGACGGAGTTCACAAGACGAAAGCATCGCGTGGATCACACGATGTGGATGCATTCCATTCATCGACTACACCCAGAACACCACTCCAAGGAAAACGAAGCCCCGCGCGGTTTAGCGACGACGCGACCCACGCTGCCCTCCGGAAACTCGTGGAAGACCCCAACTTGGATGGGAAACGCCTGGAGCTGGACGAAATCCTGTTTCAGCGTCAAGTCTCCCGCGGTGCATTTGGCGAAGTGTGGCTGGCGAGCCACCATGGGCTCCAAGTCGCCGTCAAGCGCGTCCGACAGGATAAAAAGCTAAAATATCAGGACTTGGAAGACTTCACGGCCGAGATCCAGCTCACAGCATCGCTTGACCATCTGAATTTGGTGCAGTTTGTGGGGGTTGCGTGGCGCAGCCTGGACTCGCTCTGTATGGTGACCGAGTATATGGCAAACGGGGATTTGCAGGGCTACTTAGAGACCCACTCGGACACATTGGCCGGTTTCTGGACTGCTGAGAAGACTGCGATCGCGCTCGGAGTCGCGCGTGCGCTTGCCTACCTGCATGATCGATCTCCGCCGCTCATCCACCGCGATGTCAAGGCCAAGAATGTTTTGCTGGATGAGGAACTGAGTCCTCGGCTCATGGACTTCGGTGTGAGTCGTCTTCGAGAGATGGATCGTACAATGACGACGGGCATCGGCACACCTTTCTGGACAGCTCCTGAGATCGTGGAAGGCTTGCGGTACACTGAGAGCAGCGACATGTACTCGTTCGGCGTGCTTATCACGGAACTGGAGACTTGCAAACTACCATATCACGACCACCAGAGCCGCCAGCAACTGCAGGGAGATCGCTCCGAGTCCCCTGGTGTCACGCGGGACAGCAGCAGCAACACCAGAGCGACGGCAGGAAGTGGAGACACTGGGACCCAATCCGACCCAGCCGGTACTTCCTCGTCGACCGCTGACACCCCACTACCAGCGACCCTACGACCGTTCCTGATCCTCAACTTGGTCATGAGTGGTTCGCTTCGCCCGTCGTTGTCTCCGACGTGTCCCGAGTGGCTGCGCGAGATCGTAACGGGATGCTTCCGAGCAGATCCTACCTTACGACCGACTGCACAGCAGCTTGTTGAGGTGCTGTCGCGACAATGGTCGATGATAGAGTAAAATGTCGTGATCGTCGCGAAAGTTTCCTGCTCGGAGATATCCTTGTGAAAGCATGAATAGCATTTCATTTCGCCTGGAGTAAGCCATCAAGTTGAGCGTGGAAGATGAAGAAGCCATGGCAAGGATTCAATACCGACGCGTGTCGATCCAGTTCAGCCGAGCCGTTCCACGATGCGTCTCGACGTTTGGATGCGGTGTGTCGCGAGTGAAGCCAACATGAGTGGTAACCCATCATTTCGACCATTTGTGATCTTCAAGTGACTCTGCGTGAGGAACTACAAGGGGTGAACTCTTCTGACTCGTTGAACCCAGCATTTAGTTATCGGTGGTGATCCCACAAGTGGTCGATTTTTTGGGTCCTATTATGAGGACTTTCCGTGGACGTGAGAGAGCTCATGGGTTCGAAATTGTGTCTTCGCGGGTCGGCATCGATGGCGTTTGGGATACGTGCGTGCTATGTAGAGAACGCCAAGTTGGATGGGAGCAACCGTGGTACGTTGGAGCTTGTCGGCGTCAAGACCCTGAATGGCGTCTCGATGGCGGATATTGCGGTCCCCCTTGAGTATCAGAACGACGGCGACACGATCACAAGCACCGGGCTCCGTTACACTTGGTACCAAACCAGGTACTACAAAGAGACTCAATTGATCGGGATCTCAACCTGTCTCGTGGACACCTTTGAGGATGGAGGGGGGTGGCAGCTGAACTTGCGACGTGGTTGGTAGGTGGAAACAACACCACGGTTTCGTTGATGCGTCTGCTAAACCCAAAGCCGTGGACCGACGTTGACAAAAACAAAGCTCTTTGAAGTCGCCACGATCCATATGACGAAGGCTGCAGGAGCTGACGTTTGGGTTTTTTGGACTGCTGCAACGTCACCAACACGCCCATCGATACCCCAAGCGTGACGCCGGCTGCTGGTTCAGGCTCGACGAATTCCGATTCTGGCTGTATTGCTGCTCTGAGCACACTTCTCCTGACCACTCCTCCGCGCACCGCTTCCACCACTCGTTCACCCTCATCACCAACCCGTGACGTCACCCTTTCAGCTCCACCATCTGCTCGGGTTCATGAAGAGAACCCGTGAGTGTGAGTCGGCAACAGAGACCACGAGATCGATAAGATCAAGTGCTTGCTCGAGCCCAAGCTTGTCGACCTTGGCCGTCACAACATCGACAAGAACATGACATTCGGCCTGGGTACACGATATTTGACGGCCGCAGAAATCTTTAAAGGTCGACGCTACACAGAAAAGTCGGACTGTTATTCTCTGGGAGGGTTGGTCATCGAACTCGACTCATGCCGGATCCCATATGACGACGTATTGAACGAGGACGGCGGGATGATCAACGTGAAGACCCAAAGTGAGGTGATGGTCGGTATGCTGAGACCAAGCGTGGCAGATTTTTGTCCGGATACGATCCGTGATATTGTGGTGAGTTTTCTTCGCCAAGATCCTGTGCAGCGCCCGACTGCAGCCTAAATGCTGTGGATGCTCGCGTGAGAGGGAGTCGACGATGTTTGATACGTCCTAGTTTTGTTGTCGCAAGTTTTCGAGTCGTACCTATCACTAATCACCAGTTTCCTTTGAGGGAGACCCACTTGCCCTGGCGTGTGTGATTGACTGGAAAATTGCTGGTGACATTCGTGTACGTACCATGGAATACGCACAATGCCACGAGATACATATACGGATTTTCCTGTGCGGTGTTCAGGGTTTCAGTCCACGCATGGGTGCCGAGGTGGCAGGCAAGGACCACACGGTGTGGCAATGGAAAGAGCGAGTCAAGAAACTGTGTGGGCCCCACGGACGTCAGTGCATACGCAACTTGCGAAAGTCCATCGTGGCAAGAGAGCACTGAACGATAGAGTGAATCTGATCCAGACGGAGTGGATCTGATCCAAATATGTAGGGGTGACGCTCCTGGACAAAAGCTCGTGCTGGTGGTATTTGTGTCGGTATCGCGATCGTGACCGCCACGCCTACGGTGTATTCGTCGCACTACTCTTGCTGGCAATCACCACACAAGCTCACCTTATCCAACACATTTCCAAGAGACGGCGCAAGACAGCCCGACTCGGGCTCCGAGGGGCTCGAGAAGTAGCCAGTCAAGTCGCCCATCACGATGAGAGATATCTCGTTTGGAGGTGACCCGGCTATGAACAAGAACCCCCCAAAAAATCTATGGAAGGCATCTCAAGTTGAGATACTCACCCCCCAGTATTTGATCGGGTTTCCTTCGCGCTTGGCCGGGAGCACGTCAATTAACGTGTTTCAAAAGAGGAGCAGGTGTGATTCGCGATTTTCCTGAAGAAGAGGCTCACATATCCATGCCATCTCGAGAGCCAAACAAGTATCGCAAGAACTCCACGGTGTGAGGTATCCGACAGCTCCATACATGATCGCTCTCTTGGTCTTCCCAACGGCCAAAGCTTACTCTGCGTTCGACGGCGTAATTATCAGAGGTGGCGTGGAGTCCCCTGGTATGAAATCTCGCGTTACCAATACTCCGCAAAGCCCACTCTCCGGATTCAACCAGCGTCCCCCCAAGCTGCCATGAACTGTGTGTTGGACCTGCAACACGTTTGTCTTCCAAGACCATTCAAAACCAACTGAAATAGGATGAGATTTATCGGGCAGCAGGGGAATACAGTAAGGTCAGCTCGATTCGCGAGGGGTTCTTGCACCACTCGTCGATTCGCAGGCCACACACACACAGCAACACCAGTTTCAATTGAAATGTCTGGCAGTAAGACCGCGTCGCTGGCGGACCCCGACTTCCGCTGGGACGGCCGGACCTCCGACCTCGCCCAACAGTACTACCGACGATTCAAGGCCGGCGACTCGCTACCGCAGCGCAAGTACACCAGTATCCCGTCAGTGGTCAAAGAGCGTCTCAAGGCTGCTGGCACGTCGTTCGACAAGCTTCCGGGTCTGCTCCAGCGCGCGCTCGTATGGGACTCGGGGTTCGTGGAGAATGGCAGGTTCGATGGGAGCGACGGTGGCACGGTGGAGCTCGTTGGCGTGAAGACGTTGAACGGCGTTTCGATGGCGGATATCGCGATCCCCATGTCTGAGTATAAAACCAAGTGCGGCGTGATCTCGTGTAATGGACCTGGTTACGACTGGTACCAGACGGCATACTGTAACGGGACCCTAGCCGTGGCCGTGTCACGGTGTCTGGTTGATTTGCTTACGGTTGAATACCATGCTCGTCCAGCGACCTGGTCGATCGGTGGAAGTGACACGATGATTCCCACGATGCGTTTGCTCAAGCATGACTGGATCCACTATGACGGCAAGACCAACTTTGTGGTCCATGCGATTCACACAGCGGAGGCTGCGATCGAGCCGGACTTCGGGCGTTGCGTATACGACTCGACCGACTTGACGAAAGTAGGACCCGGATCGCTTGTCGTCCCGTGCGAGTCCTCGGATACCATCTCAAGCGATCGTAAGAGTGTGATGAAGGATCCGAAGCCAACCGATCTGGTCACTGCTTGGCTTCAAGAGTACGGACCGGCCACAGTAGCCCCGGCAGCTTCAAACTCTGCATCATCAAGTGCCTCTGCTACGTCGAGTCCAGCGAGTCCCACTGAAGAAGAATCTTCAAGTGGTGTGAATACCGATGGGAGCATCAACAATGGAAGAAACAGCTCAATGGCAGGGGGCTTGACGTCAGGTGGCGTTTCGAGTGGTTCTGCTTCCAACACTTCTCTTTCCACCGACTCGTCTGGTTCCAATACTGCGTCAGACTCCTCGCCGACAACGCGACCGCCGAGAAAATCGACATTGGATACTTCGCTGACATCACCCAGTGCTGCTCCTATCCAAGAGCAAGCAGGAGGCACGAACACCGTGGTTATCGTCGCGCCAGCTTTCGTCGTTGTTCTTGTCGCTCTCGGGCTTCTGCTGTGGTGTCTTCGACGTCGAGCGAAATCGATCTCGAAGGAGGAGGAGACACAAGCCGAATCCGACACGTACTACGGGATGACACAAACAACCGAAACAACGACTTCGACGACTTTCGGCACATCGTCCACGAAGAAAGATCCTTACCATGATAGCTCACAGCTGCCGACTGACTCCAGTGTATCCTACTTGAGTGCCTCCACGAGGTACGGAACGATGCTTGCCGCGTACAAAGGAGTCACCGAGTCATTCCTCCACGATCCCAAACTTTCGGGGAAGCGAATACCGTACAGCCAGATTGAGCTCGCAAAGCAGGTATCTCATGGCGCGTACGGAGAGGTCTGGGTCGGCTACAACAAAGGAGAGATCGTGGCCATCAAGAGATTGCTACGGACCAAGAAACCAACCCACCACGATGTCGAGGCGTTTGGACATGAGATCCGCCTCAGCGCCAGGTTGTACCACCCGAACATCGTGCGCTTCATTGGCATATCGTGGAATCGGCCGGAGGATCTGTGCATGGTGATGGAGTTTTTACCTGCGGGCGACCTCACTAAGGTCTTACAGGACGGTGGCAAGCAGCTCACATGGAGTCAGCACAAACTCAGTATGGCGCGTGGACTCATCAGCGCCGTCGCGTACCTTCACTCACAATCACCGGCGATCATCCACCGCGATATCAAATCCAAGAACGTACTGCTCACCAACGCATTGGAACCAAAACTCATCGACTTCGGTGTAAGCCGTCGTAAAATGGACGTCACGATGACCGGTGGTGTGGGTACCCCGTATTGGACAGCCCCAGAAGTGCTCGAAGGCAGGCGCTACACGGAGAAGTCGGACATTTACTCGTTGGGCGTGCTGCTGACGGAGCTCGACACATGCCAGATCCCGTACTACGACGTGCCGAACGAAGAGGATTGTTTGCTCCATCTGAAGATCCTGAACGAAGTCGTGGCGGGCAAGTTGCGACCGACAGTGACGGACGCGTGTCCATCGATGATCCGTGAGGTGGTGGATAGTTGTCTCCGGTTGGATCCGACGCAGCGCCCGGACGCTGCGGAAGTGCTGTTGATGCTCGTGTAAGAGAGACTCCGCGTTTTGCTATGAAACTTCATAATATTAATCAGACTGGTCGTCTCGGGCTGGAGCCAAGCGACGAAATGTAGAAACGAATGAATTGGTGGTCGTCCAGTGGTGTACAACCAGACCGAGGAATGGCTATTGGGCGTCCGTTTGCTTTGGGTGAGCGAGGGATAAGGGGGTTCCTCGTGTTTGCAATCGGCGCACGGTTTCGGTTGTTGAGGGAGAAGTTCGAAAACAAGTTGGAATCGCGATAGGTTGTTGTTGGATCCCGCACAAGATTCTTCCTCGTACCCTCGTTTGGAAAATCCTTCTCACCCATCCCAAGGAGATATCTCTCGCGGTGGGACATGCCACCGCTAGGCGGTTGGGTGCACTTCCAGGATCCAGACAAAGAAAACGCTGTGTGTCGGCTGGACGGCCGTTGTCCCTCCTCCGAAAGAAGTCTTCCCTCTCCACGAGATATCCTTTCGGAAAAATGGAGCTGGGTGTGGGTCCGCACTGACCACACGCGGCCGTCGTCCATCACCGTCAGAAATTGAAACGTATGCTTCTATGTATTCGCATTGTGTCCAAACCGCTACTCATGTGCCGTCGCACTGCGGAACTGCCTGTAGGCAATTGGCTTCCTCCTTGGCTGAGCCTTACCGATATAGCTGAATAACCACTAGAAGAGACCATGCTTTCGTGTTGTTTTGATTGCACAGCAGTGTGGAATATCAGTGGCCCAAGTATCCAGCGACTGCTCCAGACCAGACATTCTCGAGCAACGTCTCACCACAGGATGAAGACTTATTTTTTTCGCATCTCTAGATGGCTTTTGGTTAAGTCAGTGCTCTTCACAGAAGTGGCTCTTCAGGGCCACAGCTGAGTGGATCTGGCTGTTTCGCATCTCAGTACCATCCGCAGTTGCAGTGCACCCTCGATTACGACTCACTCTTTCTGCCGACCCCCACCCAACGAGGCGTTCTTCGTCGCTCACTTCTCGATTTTGATCGAACGATGGCAGCCAGCAAAGGAGCCGTTCCGGTCGACCCAGGCTTCCGCTGGGATGGCTCAACCTCCGATCTCGCACAACAATACTACAGACGATTCCAAGCCGGAGACGTCATCTCCCAGCGTACATACACCAACCTCCCCGACGCCATCACCTCACGACTACAAGAAATCGGAACCACCTTCGACAAACTCCCCGGACTGCTCCAGCGCGCACTCGTGTGGGACTCGGGGTATGTGGAGAACGGCAAGTCAAATGAACTCGTCCGTGTCCAGACGCTCAACGGTGTGTCCATGGCCGAGATCGCCATCTCACTTCGGCAGTACCAGGACCTCTCGGGGTGCATTCCCTACACTTGCACCCAGCCTGATGGTGCGCTATGGTACAAGAACGACAAGTGCTCG